>VWZV01008135.1:687-85398 GCA_013397155.1 Irena cyanogastra | reverse complement strand
GAGTGGACCAGAGAATGGGGCCCAGAATGGGGCCCAGGACCATTATCAGCACCTCACGGAAAGGACAAAGGGGCCCAAAGCTGCTATCAATACTCTGGGAAGAGGCACAAAGCTACTATCAACACCATACGTAAGGAATAAAGGGGTCCGAAGCTGTTATCAACCATTACGCTCTGCAGAATTAGAAGGTCCAAGCCCAGAATCAAAAGAAATAAAACCACAAAGAC
Source organism: Irena cyanogastra (assembly GCA_013397155.1). Lineage (NCBI taxonomy): Eukaryota > Metazoa > Chordata > Aves > Passeriformes > Irenidae > Irena > Irena cyanogastra. The sequence continues at coordinate 85,171 of VWZV01008135.1, read as the reverse complement.
CAAGAAATGCGCCTGCTCTGAAAAGGCGGTCCCGAGGAGTGGCCATGCAGAACAGTTCTTGGAAAAGTTTAAATATGTATGTAAAAACAGTATAAAAGGGACTATTCCTGGACATCAGGTGTGCTCTTGGCAGAGTGCCAAGACACCCAGCCATACTCATTTGCTTTATTTTATGTCTCTTATTGTCTCTTTATTAAATTTTTAAATCCAACAGGAGAGTGGACCTTGTTTTTTACAAGCCTCATCTGCCTGCAGTGTTAGATCCACTTTAGGACATCACGTTTCATTCTGACAGTAAGAAATAACTGAAGAGGAACAAAACATGGTGGGAGGGTGGTTTTATTGTGGGTTATATGTTGCCTAGGAGCTCCCTGGCTGAACACTTTATGTACTCCCAAACACAGGACACCTTATCCTTGCAGTGCAGGGCTCAGTGGACCGTTCTGCTACAAGCCAGGATAAATATCAGAACAAGGAACAATTCCCAGTGACCCTGTAAATTTCTGCAGAGATGATGATTTTGACACTTGGGTCCAAAACTTTTCTGGACTATGTGCACATGGGTGGCACTGAGCACTGGCATAAGGCACGTGAGATTCACCTTTATTTGCTTCCCACAGCACAGAAGGAGGAAATTTCCTCCTCAGAAATTTCCCAGAGTATTTTTCAGATGACCATATTTAAAAAAGCAGTCAAGTATAATGCAAGTCATGCTAAACACAAAGCTACTCCAATAACAATACACTCTCCATTGCTTTTAACATCACTGGAGTGTCACAGAATTTAGCAATAATCAAATTGCTTAAAAGTGACCAGTCAGCAGAATTTCCAAACCCTTTTGACTACAAAACACTCACCTGAGTGAGACCTCAGGGAGACCTGAAAAAAATGGCAAATAAAAGCAGATCACCGTGGATCCCGTAATTCTGAAAACTGACCCATCCATAAAGCTATAAAATAAGACACAGAGTGGGACAGAAGTTACATAAATCCATTCACAGCATTGTCTGAAGAATGGGAGAAGAATGTCAGCACTTATCAAGTTGGATATAACAGCCGTGAGAAACTGGCCACAGATAAAAACAGAAGTGGACAACCAAATTAATATTAACATGGGGAAAGTGTCCAGTGTCTTTTACCTTGCAGCTCTTTATGATGGTGTAAAAACAGGAAGAAAGGTTATGCTGGGACCAGCATGGCTTTGATAGCCAGCTGTGAGTACACTTGTTTTAAACCAGGGTGAAGGCCAAGTGAGTGGGAGTGTGCCTTCAGATCTGAAGAGGAAGACAGAAGAATTGGTATCTGGATTTTCTGTGATGTATTTGAATATCTTTCAAAGTTTCCTCTCCTCATATTTTAGTTTTCATTAAATCCTGATGACTCAGCCTGCTTTCTGCCTTAATGTGTCAGATTGCAGAGTGCCAATTTTGCCTTGGTTTGAAAAATCATATTACATCTCCATTTCCTACACTGCATTGATTGCTTGCAACCCAATATTTGGCACAGAGGCCAGTATCTGCAGCAGGATGCTTTCCTGACTGAAACAAGGATTTTATCCATAATGGGGGCAGGATCAAAAACCGATCTTGCGAGGGACAGCAGGTACTCTTGGAATGTCCATGGAAATACTTGTAAGGAGATACTCAGCACCAAATAAAGAAATTACAATAAAATACATTAACAAATACAAAAACATATAGGGAGTTGATGGCAGTTTTTAAAAATGCTGTATTCATATCTGAAGTATGAAACATGTTAAGGGAGTGTAAGTAGAATCCAGACACACGGATGCTAATCCATACACAATTAAGGATATGTAGTGAATTCTTCTGTATTTCTAGATGGAGAATTTAGGTATTAAATGGCAGGTCCCAGTCAAGAAATTACCTGTCTGCAAGTTCACTTGAGGTGAAGAATTTTGCCAGAGACTGCTCTCACATGAAGGCAGCAAGTAGGTGCTATCTGTTTGACCTCTGAATTCAAAGAGAAAAGACAATTAAATGAGTCCTTCAGCTCTTTGAAATGGCTCAGATTAATTAATGTTTCAACTTGCTTCTAAAGCATGATAAGATGCATGCAGTGAGGGATGAATTAAACGAGAAAAATGTGAAAGACTATTTATAACACTGCGCTGACGAACAGCAAAGGAAGAGATTATCTATGCGCCACAATCATCTGACAGACCTACATTTTTTCTCTCTTATTAACAGAAAACCCAAACACTGTGATTTGTCAAGTGGTCCAAATCAGCATCATAATGCTTCTCAGAGAGCCTCTTGGCCATTAAAAAATGGATAGTTGAAATCTAAGAGAATTAAAGTTTGTTGGGAAAGAACTCTCTCATCAACTAGTACAGGATGTCCCAAATACCAGTGTTTAACCTGCTCCAGAAATCTAAGTCTTGTTGCTATCCCCATAAGCAAGATAGGGCACACGCCCCAAAAAATCACTTGGCCCAGGTCACTCAGAAAAGAGTTTGTAATAGCCAGTGAAACCAATGTCCGGCATCTCCAAGTCCTATGCTTCTTTGCAAGAGAGTTTAATTACTTTCTATGCATTACTGAATTCAGGAGGAAAGAAAAAATTTAAACGGTGAGGGGGACACACAACATAAACCAAAGCAAATCCAACAAAAAAAAAAAACCTAAACGGTTTTTTGTTGTTAAAAAAGACACAGCACCTGCACTTGCAGCTCCCCAAAGTTTCTGTCCTGGATGTGCTCCCTGGCAGTTCCCACCACTTGGGCTGTGCTGAAACAGCTCATGGAAGTATCTCACTCCCTGTCTCAAAGCTCACAACTTGCAGCTCATTTTTACCTTCCTCAAGTTACCCACCTCCCAACGCACCTCCAGCTGCACTCCCTTCCTTGAAATCTTATTTGCTCTTGTTTTCCATGACTGTTTCCTCTGGGTTTAACTTTACACACTTGCCTGGGCACCTCTGATGCAGCCATCAGCTCTCACACCCTTTTTGTTCTCCACTGGATCAGGCCCTATAGTTCCGAAGCTGAAAAAATGCGTGAGTGAAACATGAACTCTTCAGAATTTTTGGCAATTGGTCTGCTCTCCTCAGTGTACTGGACAAGAAAACTACACATTCTGCTTACATCTCCACTCTGTAGCTAGCATGACATCAGCTCCCTTTAATCCATTACCAAGCCGGTCAGGTGCTACTAGATAGTTATAGCCAGTGTACCAGTATTTAATAGAAATCAAAATTTATCATCCTATCCACTAGCACCACCTTACTTAGAAATAAAACTTTACAATGCCAATTGTATGAGTATCACTGAAAGCGTCTCCTTCCTGACCTTGAGATTTTATCAAAAGACAGCAAAACAAACCTCTGAGGAAAGTTAGGAATAATTAATGTGTATTTCTGGGGAGAGGGTCTCCATGAATAATGCATATAAAGCACAGACACACCCTCTCCACTAATACCAGCTTAATCTTTAATGAATTCTTTGGCTTCAGCGTAAGTCCTCTGTATTATTAATAAAGGTTTAATTTTATTCCAGCCTTCAAACCACATCCAGGACACTAAAAACACATAAGAGTAGCCTTGAAAAATACATTCTTTGAGATGGTCCCTGCCTGCTCTTAGGCATGACTAAACTCAGTAGTGTGGAAGGACAGTATTACTCTCACATTAACTCTGAGCAATGAGGGTCTGACTTCTACTTATTTTTACAGAAATTAATTTGAAATTATTCATTTGGAGTCATGTAGAAAGCCAATGGCAGAAGCAGAACCCAGAATTAATTCCCAGCTCATTTTTCTAATATCTCTTTCCTTTACAGTCATCTTTTAAGATTCATATTATATCTATCAAAAACATGTGACAAGAACATGCCAAAACAATGTGCATCTTTCCCTTTGTTAAAGAGAAGGGAAACAAGACACTGAAAAGATCCAGTAATTTGCAAAACTTTGCAAATTGGAGGATTTCTAAGGTCTACCCAAAAGCCTTTCCTCCTTGGAATCCTATGGATGTTCTCTGTAGGGGTTTCTGCAGGAGATCATCTGTGGAGCACTGCTGCTTCTCCATCCTGTAGGGTGGCTACTGTCCTTGGTCACACCTTACCAGCCCATGGTCACTGTTTATTAGGGCTGCTGGGACCACACAGCACTGGAAGAGACCCTGGTGCTCTGTGGTACCCTCCCTGAGGCATTCTTTTTGCATATGAAATAAAACAGAACCATTCCCCACACCTCTCACTCTGCTGCCCACAGTTTGGGTATTTTCCTGTCTACCCTTTGTGGTGTCTTTACTCTTGAATGACAAGATCAGAACTCCACCAGCCCCACTTGTTTCCTAGATTAAGTTTGCATAGACTTGATTATTTGATAATTGCATATGTGGTTGTTTTAGCCTTTCTTGAGGTACTGCAACCACCTTGTTCTCTGGAGACAATTCCTTAGGGTCACCTTTTTCTCTCCCTAAAACCTCTCCAGTGTTACAAGCCCATCAGAGGGAATCCCAGAGGTCCCAGCTCTCCAGAGAAGTTAGTTATCCACTTCAGCAGCCAAGTCAAAACCCCATGAACACCACCTTATATGCACACGGTCTTGTTTTGGTCAGGGTCACAAAAATCACACAATCACAGAATGGGTCAGGTTGGAAGGGACCACACTGTGTCATCTGGGCAAACTTCCCTGCTCAAGCAGGCTCATCCTAGAGCACATGGCACAGGACTGTGTCCAGGATTTTGAATATCTTCACTCAGGGAGACTCCACAGCCTCTCTGGACAGCCTATTCCTGTGCATGGTCACCTGCACAGTAAACAAGCTCTTCCCCATATTCAAGTGGAACTTCCTGTGCATCAATTTCTGCCTGTTGCCTCCTGTTCTGTTGCTTGGTAAGAGAGCAGCCTGGATCCTTCCTCTTGGCACCCTCCCTTCAGATACTGACAGACATTTATGAGATCCCCTCTCCATAGTCTCTTCTCAAGGCAGAACAAGCCCAGCTCCCTCCGCCTTTCCTCAGAAGGAAGAAGCTCCAGTCCCTTGATCATCTTCATAGCCCTCCACTGGACCTGCTCCAGCAGCTCCATGTCTCTCTTGTACTGAGGAGCCCAGAAGTGGACACAGCTCTCCAGAAGTGCCTCACCAGGGCTGAGCAGAGAGGCATGATCACCTCCCTTGACCTACTGGCAATGCTCTTCCTAATGCACCCCAGTACACCTTTGGCTTTCTTAGCCACCTGGGCACTGCTGGCCCTTGTTTTCCACCAGGACTGCCAGGTACTTCTCCACAGAACTGCTTCCCAGCAGGTCAGCCCCCAGCCTGTGCTGGTGCCTGGGGTTGTTCTTCCTGTGAAAAATTCCAATCACTTGTTCTAAAATTTTAAAAGTTTAATAATAATAAAAAAATAGTAATGAAAGTAATAATAAATAATAAGAAAAATTAGGACAATAAGAGACAATAAAACAGAGAATATGGACGACCGGGTGTCTGGCATTCCACCACCAGGCACATCTTGCTAATAAAGGATTACCCCTTAAGAGCAATAGACTGTTGCATATTCATGTATCTTATATATGATTCAAACATTATTTTCAAATTAAGGTCTTTCTGCTTAATCTCAGCTCTTTCCTTGCATTCCGAGCTGTCCTGGTAAGAAAGTAATATTTCTTCTCTGGAGGTCTGGTGCCTGGTACTGTTATGTCTGTCCCAACAGGACAGTGTGAAGAATTCCTTACTTGTCTTCTTTTTATTCCTTAAGCTAGTTACAAAATTACACTACAGTTTCTATTTTAATCTTATGCTATAAACTGAAAAACCAATATTTACTATACTACTTAAAACAATACTATTTAAAACATTAATACAGCATAATTTCCAACATAACACATACAGTATTCATTTTAATCTTTGCGAATAGCCAATCATACAATAGGTATTTTTCACAGTCCACAGGTGCAGGACCCTGAATTTGCCTCTGTTGAATTTCAGTTCCTGCTCCACTGCTTCAGACACCAATCTCACACAGTATTATGTCTCCTCCACTTTCTGGTAAAGAGAAAAAAAGAGACTTCATATTTAGTTCTTCATTTTGATTTGTATGATCAGCTCACTACTCAGTCCAGCAATTACTTCCCCTGATGCCTTGTTGAGGCAAAAGTCTCTGTCAGGAGTTACAGCTCGACATCCATCACTTAAATAAATGCACTCTCAAACCGTAAGAACTATGTTACAATCTTAAATAATGCATTTATCTAAGCAATAAAGCATATAAAATATGTTGACAATTTTCAAGGGAAACATGGGCCTAGCACCACAAAGACATCTTTTCTTTATATGATTTACAGCATAAGAATACTCTCTCTTAACAACATCTTATAGGACTAATCCCAAACTGGTCATCTGAAGAAAAATCATCAAGCAGCTGACCATTTTTATTATGTTACTGAATTAAAGAACAACCCACCAAAATCAAAATGAGGAGAGTTCAAGCCATCAAGTCCTGCTGAACATTTGTAAGAATAAAGCAATTTGAAACCTGCATTGACTAGCTAAACCTCTGGTAATAAAGATAAAAATAAATTTTCTCCAACTCTGAGTGCATTGGGTTACATCTGGAAAAACTGAGACTGGAATGTCCTTGAAGCAAAATGTCAGAGACTCACCATTCCAATCCCAAAACCAGTTCCAATTTCATAAGAAAATCAGAGATTTGCCTCCTAAATACAGACAATTATTCTCAGGAATAACTAAAGAAGTGTCCTGCATAGAATGCAAGTCAAAATGAGAAATGCTAATTCAAATTTAAGAGAGACAAGCTTACAAGGGTTTAGATAGCATTAGCTTCATTATTCTGCTTAAAATGGATTTTTGCTGTTTGAGACAATAAACGATTCTAGTCTACACATTAGCAACATAATAAACTGCAACAACATTTTACATTGTGTTCTTCACCATTCTGTGTGACTGAGTCAAAGGTACCAAGACCAGAAGGAAGAAAGGGGTTTTGATCTCAGGGCTTCTCAGCACATTGACCTGTTCCCATTGACAAAGGATAGCAACACTTCCCACCTCCCTGGAGCTGACTTTCCACCTCTTCCCTTGTGCATGGGGTCGCCCTCAGCTGTCTTGACTCAAACTTCCTCTTGGCTCTTAAGCTGAGAAAGGTCTTGCCTATCAGCCCCTTGCCATTCCCGAGAGTGACATCCTGCACTTCCCTGGCACAGTGCTTAACATAACACACTGCCCACAATGACCAATACATCGCATTTTCTGTTAGGTACTACCTTGAAGTACAAGAAATCTCTAGATCTGGAAAATATATCAATCTAATTCAGCTACTACCCAAGAAACAAATCATACAGTACCCATCTTTTACTTTCAGTAGCCTCAAAATTCTCCCTGACCACAGCTCACCAAGGATATTGCTACAGACAGATTTCCAGAATGCACACTGGGGACAAGAAAAGCACACTGCAAAAAACAATGTGGTATTTTTATTATCAGAATTGATAAAAATCTCACTGCTAGTTTTGTAGTAGACTGTTAAAGCCATAAAAAAACAGAGAGACAGCTGTATGTCAGTGCTTGGGCATCAAGTTTACAGTAGGGGATATGCAAGCAAGCACACTGCTACTCTGGTCTCAAAGCTCACTGCAAAATAGCATCCTACAGACTTACCTGTCAAGCTGCAAATATTTCTTTTACAGCTACCCTGAACTTTTTCTAGTGTGTTGAACTTTTGGATGGGGCTGCTCCTTAAAATATTGGCTAATGACTTCTTCTAGCACCTTCTTTTAAGTAAATGCCATTGAGCAAAGAGACAGATGCTCTACCAGGCACAACATTGTCTTTTTAAAGGTACATATATCTGTTTCTGAATTTTCAATGTGCTTTGTAGATTAAGGACAGAAAATGCCATCTGCTAATCTGCTTCTGCTGCACACAAAGAACCACTGCCTGGGCTGTTTCTGATGGTTTGGGGTTAAAGCCCTTCAGTGCTGCTTGGGAAAAATATGCCATGCATGTCATAAAATCAGTTCCACTGAGTTCTTTGTAGCTTATCCACAGTGCCACTGTCTGCCAGGGGGTTTCCTGCTCACCCACAGCCAGTGAAACGGTTCTCCAGTTACATACAGCATGGTAACCTAACCAGCTGTAAGGGTTTGACCAGACACTGGTATTCAGCAATGCCTGTCATGCGCCCAGCTACCTGCTGCGCTGCCAGAAGCAAGTGCTTATGCAATTCCCCTCTCTTCTTGTTCGGTCTGGAACATGAAGAGGCGAGAAGGTACATAATCTCGGCACTGACAGTGCTGTCTGCAGGCAGTCACCCATTTGTGAGGGAGTACATGGACATAGACACAGTCCATTCTGGAAGAACAACACAAGCCTTGACCAATCTGCATGAGGCTTGGGAGACCCTGGCCTTTGCCATGACTCATGTCAAGTGGACATAGCTAACAAAAGAGATAGCACTGCCTTAGGACAGTCAGGCTGAAGTGGCAAATGGCAGCAGAAGGGACATAAGTGTGATCTCCATTTATTTTATACAAAAAGTTCAAATATTATTCCAAGGAGTACTCACATTTTGATCCTAGGCCTTCTATTTCTTAATGAGAAGTAAATGAATCCATCAACCCATCTCGAGCTTCTGGTCATCATCAAGAAGTAAGAGAGGAAGAAAAAATAGAACAGTTATGAATACTCGAGAAATTTAACTAGAGCAGTTGCATCTGAAAATGGGATAGGCAGAAATGGAGGATTATTTTTCTCATTAGTGACCACCTGAAAATCAGGCCTCTGAATTGTCTCCTGCCAAGTACTGCACATCACTACTTTGAAAATCTTGACCTAAAAAGCAAATGTGCATTTTTAAATAATTAATAGCATTCTCTAAATGGAATTTTCCAGCCCCAAACAAGATATGCAGCTGAGTTCCCCTGAGAAGAGGTATTTATAATGGAAACATTGACACAACCAAAATGATGATGCACTGAGTAGCATTAAAGCTCAGCACATACTTAGTCATCTCATTCTTCTTATCAAATTGGACAAAACTCTCATTGCACTTCACTTGTTTGCTTGTCCTCAGTTTAAACATCTCCAGAGCTTACAAAAACACATTGCCAGGCCAAGTGTTTTCAAAGTCTAACACTAATAAACCCCACACATACACAAAGAACATACATACACAAAGAACAGGGCCTGCACCCAGCAATAAGGACTGTGCTCCAATTGCCTCTGCCCTAATGTTGGCACAGGCATCTGGGAATCTTCCTTTGTGTCCAAACGACTTCAGAAGCAAGGCAAGATCCCTCAGCCTAGCCACCAGCTGCTCTGCTTTTTCTCTCCTGTGTTGGCTCATGCCTGCATTTCCACAAGGAGTTAACACCATCCTTTTGGTAAATGACCTTTGCATATTTAGGGCCAAAACCTGACTTTTGCCATATATATATACGTGTGTGTGTGTGTGTGTGTGTGTGTGTGTGTGTGTGTGTGTGTGTGTGTATGGCATTTTTTACAGTGTCAAAAGCAACACAAACTATGTTTTTGATGACCTTGATAGGTCAGACCCAAACCTGGACAATGTCATTACTTTTTTTCAGCTCTATGTCTCTCAGTAAGATTTTTCCTCCCTGTGTGTTGGAACATTATAGCCTGGGCTTTTACTAATAGAGTTTGATTTTGAAACTGGATCTCTCACCTAAATTTTATGCTATCTGGGACAAAGCTGGACTGGAACATCCCTGAAAAGACACAGGATATGCCATAAAATATATAGACCTACTTTTAGGACAGACCAAATGGGCAGAATGATAAAGAAACAGCAAAAATCCAGGGACAAGAAAACTACAGGAAATAGATGAACAAAACCTATGATTACTTGGTGTAAGATGTAGAGATGCATACAAGTGAAACATCTGTATCCTTGCAGAAAACAGGATGTTTTCATTGATTTCCATAAGATTAGAAGCTCATTCTCTGAATTTGTTCATTACTTAGGCACAAGCAAAGAGAAGTCAAGTGGACCTGGTGGTAAAATTTGGACAGCACAAGAGTGAAAATTTCCACCAAAAAATTTACAAGCCTTCAGCCAAAACTGAAAATACTCTAACTCAAACCATTAACAACATATATACTTCCTGCATTCAGGAACCAGAGGAGATTCCATCTGACATTAGCCATACCACCTCATTAAAACATGTATCAACTACCTACCAGATTCACCATCCTGCTCTCAAATAGGGATTAAGGCCTCTGGGTCAGTCTACCTTTGCCATGATGAACCATGTTTTGCTTTTGTTGACAAGAACAAGCACATCCTAAGAAAGTCCTTGTGATTCATTCGTCACATCTGAGATACAATGGGAATAAAATGGTAATAAAAACTCTTCCCTTCTAAATTACAGTGTTCAGCATTTCAAAGCCTAGGAGCACAGACTCACTCTGACAGAGACTATGAGTTACGTAATCTAATAAAAAAAATCACTGTTTTATAATAATGTATTTCTATAATCTCATACATTGTAACAGTAACTCTTTAAGGTTTATCGCACTGACTGCAGGCAAGAAATCTCTTGAGCATCAGAGGAATGGTGGAAAATGAGTCAGGGAACTTCTATATCAGCATCATCTTGAATAATGAAATATATGCTGTAATATTTCCCTGTGGTATCCAGGAGCCAATCAATAAGGGGGAGAAAAACCAAACCTTCCTAACATCAGTCTTTAACATAACATTTAAATTCTATTAGTGACGCATGCCACAGATAAGTAAATAAATAAGCAGAGGATTAAAAAACACAGCCAGGCAGGTTTTACAGGTTTTACGTAAGGCCATGATGTTTTATTCATCTGCTGAAAAGACAGAAGTTTGCAGCTACCAAGGGAGAGCTGTTTCAGATGCATAGGGAAGGGGAAGGGTAGGATGCAGCTCAGTGATGCTGTTAAGCAGCAGGGACGCAGGTGGGGAAGTTCAAAAAAGATATTCCCCCTAAATGTTCAGGTGGCTTCATTGCATGTTTATTAATCAGGGCAAGAGCTATTGTTTTCAGACAGGAGAAGAGACAGCTGCTCTGTCAAAAGCAAAATAAAGGACACTCAGGACACTGCAGGTTGCTGTTTGTGCCCAATGGCAGGCATGTAATGCCCCTAAGCTGTGCTGCTACTCAGGGATCAAATGGGCAGCAATGGACCAGCTGCCTTTCAGTATTGTTGCACACTCTGCTCTCTGAGATGCTTCCCTTGTTATTTGGCCATGGCAGGATGGAGCAGGATCTAAGCATAGCATTGACCCTGCAATGGATCCTGACAGTGACAATTAGAACTGTCCCAAGTGCTGTGAGGTAATAGAGCTGGATTTACCCTACCTGTACATTATGCATCCTTTCCCAAGATTTTTACAGAGCCATTTTCCCACACTTTCTCCAAAATACAGACATACTCTTCAAACTGAGGAAAAATCAAGACATTTCCCAGGTTTGTAACATCAGCCTGAGTAAGATGTGAGAACAGCACCCTTCAACCAGACCACTGAAGCAATAAATGTCATCTGCTACACCATGAGATGGAGGTTTGTGAGTAACTGCTACCTACATTCCCTGTGGGAAAAATGCCGTTTAAAAAACAGAGCATGCTGCAGTGGCAGAAGGTATCACAACTTCTGGGAAGTAACATCATTTCAGAAATGATGGGCAACAAAACCTCCCACTGGGCACAAGGGCAGCTTCTAAGTCTCAGCAATTCTGAGAGGCAGGCCATGCAGCAAAAGCAGTCACGGACCTTTGAAGATTCCAAAATTTCAAGTCATAAGCTGAAAAATTCAGATAGTAATAACAAAAAGAGAAATAAGCAAGAAAATCATTGCTGTGAAGGACTGGTAATAGAATGCAAGAAGAGCTCACTGCTGATTACAGCATGAACGAATCTCCCTTGTGAACCAGAGTCAATCACATCCATAAACACAGAAAAAATACCTCTGTCTCAGTTGACTTTATGTTCCACCTCAGTGACCTTCCACTTTGTTTACACTGGCCACATACAGGTGTAATTGCCTGCAGGGACTTATCAGCAGAATTTAAGAACAAAAAAGGGAAAGAATTGTCAGGGAAAAAAGCAAATGGTCATGTTGCCTCCAGTCATGTCTACAATTCATATCCATAACCTCCCTGTCCGAGCAGCTGGAGAACAAGCTGTAACAGCAGGAGGCTTTGCACTTTTACAGGAGTTCTGCAAACACAGGAACTGGACTCTAGCTGCTACAGCACCTAAGCAATACTTCAGGGTTTCCTGTGGCACCTCAGCATAGAGAAGAAATCAATCAATCAGTCAAGTCCCTACTTCAGCCAGGGCTGGCAGATCCTGGCTTCATGTACCACCAGCAGGACCCAGGCAACCCAGCCAGTTACCCAGCCATTATGTACCTCTCTCTTCTCTCTTGAGAGAAGACAGTGTTCTGAGAAGACACTGAAAAGACAGTGTTCTGAGTCACTCCTTGCACAGAAGCCGTTCCGTATCTATGGTAACACTTTCATACCTGCTGCCCTTCTCTGAACCTTTTCTAGTGTTAATATAGCCTTTAGAAATGAGGGAAACAGCACACTGTAATCAAAGCATGTGTGAATCACAGGTATATACTGTGGCATAGTGACATTTTCGATTTTGCTCTCTGTGCCTTTGCCAATCACTGCAAACATTTGATTTGCCTCTTCAAGTGCTGCTGAGACAAGTATCCTCAAATGAATGTCCTGAAAAGTTTTATTCTATGCTGCTCTTAACAGAATGCACCACAGGCAACTGCAGAAGAATAATGTTGTTGTTATATATATGTGTTTAATTCGTGCCTATAAAATATATAGCTATATGATATACGAGGGTATATAATATGTTAAACTGAAACGTGTAAGCCACACTCCTTGTAAGACACATTCCAGTGGAGGGGGATGCTTGCAACATCTACCCTGAATTCCAGGAAGAGTTCATTTCCAACTCTAAAGATGTGGCCGGACAGGAGATGGGCCGTCATCACCCAGCCATCATTGCTCTGATAAGATATCTGATGGAGATATTCACGATCACCGAGGAATTTTCTCCCTTCCTGGATTCAGATAAATCCATCAATAATTCATCACTTTCTGGGAACTGTATTGTCTAAGCCGAGGCAGAGCAAGACAGAAAACTGAATATGCAGAGACAGGAGAGTCTTGAATGCTTTTTGCTTTAGGCGAAATAAAACGTATATAAACCCAGCACATCAGAACACCAACGTGAACAGGGGCGACCTGATGCAATAGAGGTCAGGTCACGGTTCACCCAGCTGTCGACTTCCCGGGCTCGACACTGATAACCTGCATTGTGGCTCTTTCCGATTATTATTATCAAAATCATTATCAAATAAATCTATTTTTATTTGATTAGACGAATTGGCTCTGTGCATTTATAACATTGTTATTTCAAAATAGGCATTTCCAGACAGAGAATCTACTACCTCTCTTTGGTTTTGTGTATAAAGTGACAATAAAGATACTAATTAGAGCATTCCAAGTGCAACAAGGAAAAATATCAGATCACACTCTGCTCTCCAGCCCTGGCCTAAGTTAAAAATTGTGAAAACAGAGGGGTGGTGTGAATAGGCAGCTTTAACTTGCACCACTAGCAAAAGTAAAAGCAAAAATATGAGGTGCAGTGAGGCTCCTCCATTCTGCTTGTCTGCCCTATTCTTTCCCCTTTTCTGTGCCCACACCCTCAGTCCCTTACAGGGCCCTTGCACCCCAGCAGGCAGTGCAGAGCAGCACACAGGCAGCGTGGGCATGGAGGCACTCCCCAGCCAGGGTGAGCTGGCTCCAACCTGGGATTCTTCAGATCCGACATCCAACTTCTTGAAAACAAACAGCAAAAATGCTCACACTGCTGTTCCCAAGTCCCCTAACTGTGCTCGCCTGTCTGAAGCACTGCAGACATAACACACTGTTATCTGTGATCCATCAGCAGCATCACAGGGAATTCTCCATATGGGTGCACAGTTAACTGCAAATGTTTCTACACCACTGCTGTCATCCCCCAAGAATCACAGTCACTAAGGTGTGACAATTTCCAGACATGCCAATGCTATGTCAAAGCATTTCATTTACAACCTTCCTGCCTCAGTACAGTGGGGACTTGGTTCCCTGCAGCTGAGGAATATGATGGAGTAATCATCAGTGAGTGCTAAAATTTGACAATTTTGCTCCAACAACCTAATAAAGGAGATAAAGAATTATCTGACAGGAGAAAAAAAATCAGTTATCTGCTGAAGCACTTCCCCTCAGTTGCATGTAGTAGCCAAAAGCAAGAGAGACAGAGAGAAGAGGACTCTTAGGTGGTTAAGTCCAGGAAGTGAGTGCTGAGAGCAGCACCAACAGGACAATTTGAGAAGCTTCACATTTTATCAGATTTCAGCAAATTAATGGAACTTTTGCAAAAATGGACATGCTTTGCCAATGCAACCACAGCTAACAGGCGATTTCCATTCAAAAATTCAAAAACTTGGTTTGTTAGCAAATTTCTGGCAGAGCCTACACTCCCTGCTGTTTGGGAGTTCAGGCTTCAGGACACCAGCATTTCCAGAGCAAACAGCCATGCAGAATGTTCCTCATTCCCAGGACATGAAGGGCTGCAATGCCAGGGAATCAGCAAGACTATTAGTCCTATAGCATTCCACAACTCTGTCCTCTGATGGTCCCACAGCGCACTCTGATCAGATTTATTTCCCTCTGAAGGGAATTCAGTGGAAAAATAAATCTTCTTTCTGCTCAAACAATCCTTCATTCTGCACATGTGCCTTCTTCCTCAATGATATAAATATTTCTGCTTGGTTCTAGTGACAGGACTCAGATTCTGCTCCACACTGCAGACACAGCACCTTCTGGGTGCTGAGTTCCTCATCTGCAAGACAGGCAAGATAGGTTACAAATTTAAGGGCTGGTGTTCACAGTAGACCAGTACATTATTATTAATATTCCACAGAGATCCTTTGTCCACCTTGCAGCTGAACATGAGCAGATTCCCAGTGACCTCATTTTCATTTATGCTGGGGTCCCTTACACAATGCAGAAGTACAGATGGGCCATAAAGCAGTAATATATCATAGTGATTGCAGCTCAGAGTCCCTTTAAAACAGACAGAGTGACAAAAAGGGGCTTTTCTGTAAAGGAGAATCTGGTCCATCAGTCTTTTTAATGCCCATAAGCAGGTGGTAACAAGCTGCAGTGCACTTTACAGATGGCTGGCAGCACCTAATACAAAGTAACACACTGTAAATAGAGCCACTACACTGTGAAGGCATCAGGTGATGTAAATTGTCAGAGGAATAATGCTTTTAGCAGGGAACTTTAACACAGGGTTTAGGTTATGGATGAAATTCATATTTCACATATGAAATTCTTCCTAACAAATGCAAGAGTGTGACTTGGCCTTAACTAAGAAGTCAGATCAGATGGCAAATATAAAGGAAAATGTGTTATTTATTCTGTTTTAAGATTATATATAATGATTATTTTGCTATAACCTTCAGTTTTTAACCTGTTCTGGACATGAATATGATCACCATAAAGAGAAATTATTCAACAACAGAGAACCCCCATATTGTTTCATCTGCATCTGTGTCCTAGCTCTTCATGGGTTGTGTCTGGGATCTGATCCAATGAGACCATCAGATCATCCAGTGTCTTCTCCTTTTTTTTCATATCTTTTAATATAGGATTGCATTCTTCTCATGCAAAATCTGAGACAAATATCTGAAGAAAACCCTTGTATGAAAGTCTCATCTACACCTACTACCAGCAGCAGTCCTGGTGCATCAGTGGACAGCTCTCTCCCTTCCATGCAATCCATCCTAACCTGACATGACAAAGCACTGTGGTTTCTGATTGCTTATGTATTTCACCAGGAACAGTAAATGCTTTAGAAATACTCCCAACTACTTCAGTTTAACCAGTTATTTTGTGTTTAACTTGAGCAACAGTGCAACTTCATCAGAAAAAAAACAAACAAGTCTAAACATAACAAGAGAGAGAAATAAGTCAGATCAGATAGGGAAGAAGGGTCCATCATAAATGTTCTCTAAAGGGACTGCTAGTACCTTCAGCAAATGCCAGAGCAGTTTTTAATGCCTCTTTTTATGCCTCTGTGCAGCCTCCCCATGCAAACATGATCCTTCCTTTCACAAGCACAGTTTCTCTGTTGCCATGGCAGAAAGTGACTTTCAAAAATCAACCATGACAAGTTTTTACAGTAACAGGACCTTTGTTTTATGAGCTTAAATTAATCAGATAATCTTATCTACTGTGGAGATGTGTTTGTACTCCAAAGCTGTTCCTGCCTGCAGTGAGATTTGTTAAGGCTACAGGATTTGGGTTCAAAGCTCATGAAACGGGCATCCTCAGTTTGAAAAGCATCTTATCCAATTAATCCCACTATAAATGACAAGAAGTATTTTACATTATTTGCTTATTGGAAGTCCTCTGCCCATGACATTATAGCATAGTGTCAGCATCAGGAAGATTTGCTCAGAAGATCTTCTCCATGTGTGTGCATCTACAGACTCTCATCCTGTGATCTGTGTCTTCCATTTGGCACACTGATGTATGAAGACACAAAGCAAGTCTGTCTTTAACAAACAGCCATAACATCTCAACCAAAGTAATTGAGACTGGATTGCAGGAAGTAATGAGAACTGGTCTGCAGTTCATCCCTAAAGCCATAATCACAGAATCATCTGGCATTGGAAAAGCTCTCTGGGATCACAGGGTCCAGCCTTTGACTGATCACCACCATGACAACTAGACCATAGCACTAAGTGCCTTATCCAGCCATTTCTTGAACTCTTCCAGGGATGGTGACTCCACCACCTCCCCGGGCAGCCTGCTCCACTGCTCAAAAACCATTTCTGTGAAAAAATTCTTCCTGATGCCCCATGGTGCAGCTTGAGGCTATGTCCTCTTGTAGCTGGCTGCCTGGGAAAAGAGACAAAGCCCCACCAGGCTACAAGTTCCTTTCAGGCAGTTGTAGAGAGTGGTAATGTCACTCCTGAGCCTTCTCCAAGTTAAACAATCCCAGCTCCCTCAGCTTCTCCTCACAGGACCCATGCTTCAGACCCTTCACCAGCTCCGTTGACCTTTCCTGGACTCTCTCCAGCACCTCAGTGTCCCTTCTGAAGTGATGGACCCAAAAGTGGACACAGCATTCAAGATGTAGCCTCACCAGTGCCAAGCACAAGGGAACAATCATTGCCCTGGTCCTGCTGGCCACACTATTGCTGACACAGGCCAGGATACCACTGGCCACCTGGGCACGCATTAGATCATGCTCAATCACTGTCACACAGCACCCCCAGGTCACTCTCTCCCCAGCCCATAGCTCTGCACAGGGCTGTGGCCAAAGTGCAGGACCTGGTACTTGGCCTTGTTGAACCTCATACCCCTGCCCTCAGCCCATTGATCCAACTCCCTCCGCAGAGCCTCCATGCCCTCCAAGCATATTAACACTCTCACCCAAATTGGTGCTGTTCATGAATTTACTGAGGGTACCCTCGATCCCTTCATGCAGATAATCAGTAATTATGACTTAAATTTGACCACAACAGTAATGATAAAAGGGTTGCTGCAGTTCTTGGGGAATTTCTGATGGTGGACAAAGGCCCACTGACCTGTAAAAAAAATGTGATCTGAGAAAGGCCAGTTTGACCATGCATTTTCTCACTTTGACTAAAATAAGACTTCACTGAAAATGAAAACCATATTTTGATTGGATGTTCACATTTCATCCTCATGTGTGAAACCTGGTAACAGATGAGGGCTGGTGTGACTTCTGATCTTCTTAGAGCAAAACCAGGTTGACAAGCAAGCCACAGCTTCCTGAATACAGGAAGTAGTACTGTGTCATTTTCAGAAGGTACTTTGCCTTTTGAAATTCTAAATCCTTTTGACTTTCTGTGAGAATTGTTGTCATATTTTCTTAAACACCTAGGAGCATAAGTACCATTTTCATAAGTCAAACTACTATGAGTTTAAAATGATATGCATTGATGTAAGTCCATAAAACTAAGTTCCCTTACCTCTGCTGAGAATAGATCTAAAGGATCCTAAAGCATCTCAATAGCTATGGAAAAAATTATAGAGAAACCTACCACGCTAATGAACTCAACCAACTGAAATATTTTATTCTCCTAATTGCCCTGTATAAATCTGACCACATTGGCCAGGTCTTCACAAAGAAATTAACCTAGAAACCAGAATGTAGGAAGACAGATACTGTTAAAAACCCAACCCTTTCTCTTCCAGCTCCACCTCATCATGCTGATCTATAGATCCATACATCATCCTGGCACTGCTCTCCTAGTGATAGCTTATAAAGCATTAGGCAGCAGCAGAAAGAACCCCCAAGAAAGCTATTTTCTTCTGATATAATTATTTTTCAATGTTATAGATTAAGTATTTAATTAAAACAGAGCACAGTTTGGAGAACCATAAGACAAGGACATGCATTAGGTTTTGGTCCATTATCTGAGAGGCTCACAGGACTGAGGTGTCTCAAGCTGCTGATGAAAAAAGACAGTGAAGAAATATTTTCCCAGATTCTACCATGAGCAAAATCTCAAATGTGCCAGGTATCTGCAATTCCCATTTAAGCTACCTGTCCACTCAGCAGTAGTCAAGGACACACCTGGGGTGTACAAATTGTGTGAACAACTGAAAGCACCGTCGGCAGCAGCACCTCCCTCAGCCACAGCCATGTCCAAAGAGAGCTCTTCTGACACTCCAGAGTACCTCAGTGACCAGACTGATTTTCTGGCAATCAATTCATAAAGTTAAAAATATCTTAAGCCATAGTTTCAGATTAAACCATGCTCTTGCCTTGCACTAGCCCTTCAGCTGTTCTGATAAGATAGCAAATTGGGTCAAAGTATAAATACGCAATAACAAAACATAATTTGTTGATAATAAAAGTACTTTAGTTTTCACTCCTACAAAACGGTTATTCTAGTTCACATGGTGGCAAAAATAATCTTCTGAGGCAGGTGGGGCTGTAACATGGATCTTGTTTAAATCTGGGAAGAAAAAGCTTTTTGGTTATCAGTACAGTAAACAGCAGCGTTTGCCAAGCCCTTAATCTTACAGCAGATCTGTTTTCTATTGCTTTGTTTCTCTATATCATGATTTTCCCCAACCTGATTAACCAAGGAAACTGATCTTATCAAGAGATCAAAGGAACACTGTGAAAAAGGTGCCCATGCTGAAAAAACCTCATATTTCAGAGCATACTTGGGAGGAAAAACAAGTATATTAAAAGAGACAGCTCTCCAAGGACAAGGAGGAGAAATATGCTCTGAACCAACTTACGACATAGATGATAAAAATAAAATAGGTTTTCACTGGACTTGTCACTTCAACTCTAGATGGGCTTAAAACCATTTAATCAATAGTACATACATTTTAATCACCAAAAAAAAAAAAATCAGAAAATGCAGTAAAACTTGCAAGCATCATTCCTCATTTCTATTCCAGAGATGTTGATCTAAAATCTAGTCTTCTTAAAAGCACTGGTCACTCCTGGCTTACTTAGCATTTCTGTCTCTTTTTTACCTATTGCCTTGAGCCTTCTTTAACCTCAAGCGTCATTCTTTTTCCTTTATAATTAAGCTTTCTTAATTTTCTTAAATTTTGATTGTTTATTTTCATAATTGTGTGCCCAACTGTAGACTCTCAAATTCCTACCTACACGCCTAAATAAGGACAGATTTTTAAAGAGCAAACCATTTAGCAGTACAAATCCTAGAAGAACCCAACTGCTGTCAACACAACTTTTTAAATCTTAAACTGTGGATAGATTTCACATAGGAGCTCATAACATACCACTAAGCTTGTGATAAATCTATAAATCCATACAAACCTCACCCATCAACCTGAAAGATGGAAGTGCGGGCATGCTGTATATTCATCCACATTTAGGAGACTACAATTTCGGCCCCAGTGGCAGCAAAAGAAAGAGACTGTGATCACAACATCCTTTATTGTTTGGTCCCACAATAACAGAAACTAGGGAGGCAGGAAACCTCACAAGCCACAGATTTGCTACTAAGCTTCAGTCTGTTTTGACCAACTTGGATTAGTGCCTTCACTAATCTCTCTGTGAAATAGCAAACCATTATGTCCCAAGGATGCAAAAGCATCACTTTAATTTCAATTACCCATCCAAGAGTAGGCTACTACAATTTCTCACTAATGTAGGATCAACAGGGTCATCAATATTTCAAAGCATCAGAGGCTGAGCCTGTCAAAAATACTCACTTTATCAAGGGTGATTTTTCTTTAAACATAAGAATAGGGGTTCTCTCTGCTCACTACAGTAACTAATCCTCCAGACTCTCATTTAAATAAATTCATTAACTTTATCCATAAGTTTGACTGGTTAATACCAAGTCATAAAACTGAATCCAAACAAACAAGACACTAAAAAAAGAAAGTTATCAATTGTTACCCACTCATGTTGGATTGGGTCAGGCATGTATCTGGATAATATCATTGGATTTGATAAATGCCTCTTCTTGATAAATCTGGCATGACAACTTCAAGCTAACCAAAGTAGAGTTACAAAGTAACATATAAATAATTTAATAATCCATAAAGAAAGTACTGTTTCAAGACTAATATTAACTAATATTTGAAAAAGACAATTATTTGAGTGAGAGTACAGATGATTCATGGACAGAAACTAAGCTACTACAAGCTTTTTAAAGAGAAATCCTCTTCTTTCTTAGACTCTCTGATATTTGTAATCGAGAAAGTGTCTTGTTGGGCAGGGACCACAATCATGTTCCTACCTCCTGTAGTTTAAAACTACAGCAAACTCTCACTAATCATCTTTAATTGCTAATGCTGAAACAGCTTGGCCTTGGCCTGATTATTTAATCCAGTATGAGCAGTGACAGTCTGAAAGCAGATTGAGGTTATGCATGCAGTCAAGCCAGAATATTTACATTGAAATGACTGGTGGACATTCACATTCAAGATCTTGGATAGGGATGGGAAACAGAAAATCAAAGTATTGAAAATGGGCTCATATTTATCACTATTCTCCGAAGTTTCTCAATGTTCTGGAGTGGGAGAGGCATTTACTTTTAGCCATTACCACCAATCAGTCTAAGCTCACTTTTGCCTGTTTTTCTTCAGATAACACTAACTTCTGGCTGCTTAGTTGGATGGTACAGGATAACAAAAAGTCGCATTCACTGGAAAATTGTTTTGCATGCCATCCTTCCAGATAGCCCAAAACACTCAGTTGGATGAGTTCTTGAATGAATTTCAGACACATTGATTACTGTCATAATTTATCCTCCAAACTATCTGTGCATTCAGAGGCCTCAGATGAGAAGAGGCCCCTCACCAAAACCCTTGCACTGGGACTTGGTGCCTACACCAAGGAGCACAAAGTCAGAACGAAGGCTGAAATCCATGAGCAAGTTAGGAAGTGATTTGCCACACAGCCAATGTGCAGCAGAGCCAAGACCCAAACCCAGCTTCTAACCACTTCCTCATTTAAGCCATTCCATTTGGAATAGACCCCATCATATTCTTTCCATGCTGCAATTTAAATTTCAAATCCTTTGGTGCATTTCATTTGAAATAGTCCAGTTTACTTAACATTTCCAAGCCACATTTAACACACATGCAATTAGCAACTCCTATCTCACTCTGATAGCACAGTTTAAATAAAAAGAAAGACCCATAGAAATATATAGAAAGATAGTTCTGCTTCTCACTCCCTTGTGAGGGAGACATAGTAGTTCTTGCAAATAGTTCTGCTTCTCACTCCCTTGTGAGGGAGACATAGTAGTTCTTGCAAATAGTGTATTACAAAGACAGCTCTGTGTTTCCTGACACTGTGCCATTTGTGTCATACGGACATTCACAACAGCACAGAAAACTGTGGGTGCATGCAGGCATAACTGAGAGCAAACTAAAAATGACAGTTGGAGGATTCATAAAATGTGGTAGAGTTTCTCATATTTCCATGCTACTCTTTTGCCCATCACTTGTATACCTTTCATATCCTGATCATAAGCAGCACTCTGATAAAGTCTGTGGTACAAATGCCATTGACTTACCATGCCAGAAGCCAATTTCCTGAAATACTGTAAGAAAATAATTTCTTACAGTACATCCTCCATAACCAGAGAAATACTTACAATCTACAAACTGTTCTAGTGGGAACCAAATCTGAAATCTCCCCTTGTCTCCTTGATTTTCCTGATTAAAGCTTCACTCTGTAATTATAGAGTTGTCCATCAAAATAAAGCAGTCCTCTGCTTCCATACTCTTTTTCTCACCATCATCAAAAACAATATAATTCTTTAGACTGATGGACTAGAATCAGAAGAAGAGTGATTTGATTACATTTTAAATGGCTACTTGTCAATATTTTTAGCACTGGAGTAATGAGTTTTCATAAACTCATATAATAGATTAAAACAAAATGTCCACCATGATTTTCTTTACCTTACACTGCACAGGGGTTATTTTCTCTAGCAAGCCCCTATAAAACACAAAAGACTAATCCAACATGATAGCCCCATCTTAAGAAACATCTTTAGTCAGTTCTTTCAAGTGGAAATCATTTGCCATTTTACCAGACCATCTACCTGAGATACCCACACATCATTTTTCTTACCCTTCAGACAGAGGACACAGAAAAAGTAAGGCAGAATGATACTGTCCACAAACGAGGAGGAAGAAAACTGGCTTCCATAGCTTCCACACCATTTTTAATCCAAGATTCTCAGACTACTCCAATTATTAAATATACTCAACTTCCGTTAAATATACTCAACTTCCACTGTTTGTACCTCATTTTCCAAAACTAAAAAAAAAAAAGAGATTACTTTCCAAAGCACACAGGATAAGAAACTACTGATAAGAGTCCAGCAACACAAAGAGCTGGCACCCTCAACTACTCTCTCCAACTTGATTAAACTCTCAACACAGACACTATGTATACAGAAACTATAATGTACCATCTCTAAAAAGATATAGTCACACTGGAATAAGTCATTATAATCAATTAAATTACTATTTGCATTTGTTAGAGCTTAGTGATTGTTAGCATCTTACCTACAATGATCATAAGGAACTATTTGATTAGTCTAATTTTGATTCATGTAATTACAATCAAGGTGATTACTATTGCAGACCTACTGAATACCTTGTATTTTCAAAAACAATAACAAATTTAGGTGTATTGGGGATTTTCTGTGATTTCAAGCAGAAGATCCTACTTTTCCAAGATCTAGAAATCCAGCACAGGGGCATGTTTTGACTTTTGTCATCACAACTTGCATGTTGGACATTTGTTTTTCGCTTGCTTTGTCACATGCCATGCACAGCGCCCTGCAGAACTTTGCAGCTGACCCTGCAAAACAGCACCTGGATTTAAGATCCTGCTTTGAAAAAACAAACAACCACCATGACTGGAGCAGCAAAAGACTGGCAGAATCACTTGGTGCTTGCAGAGGCCAACTATCAGCAGGAGAAAAATCTCATTCTCTTGTTTTTCTCATCATGACTTTACTATAAGTTTCACAGGGTGGATGAATGTCTCCCATCAGCTTAGGGACAGTAGGAGCTTCCCCTTTTCTGGTTGCTACTGCTTTTTTGACTAAAACGAAACACAAGAACTGGGTATTTTCACGTGCCTATGGTGTCCAGACAAGTGCCTGTGACTCTTTTTTGGAATACCTAAAGAAAACAAGTTTAGGAAAAGCATCAAGGGCAGTTTTACTCATTTTCTGTCCCATTCCAATAGCAATAGTACACATAATTTTTTTCTCAGACATTTATTTATCCTGTCCATAATAAAACCTCTACATCAATAGTTTATGCAGCCATGCTGATAGAAAGTTTTTCCCATTAATATAATACTCCTCCAGTTTAAGCCCACCACTCCTCATGCTATGTCTGCCACACACTTCCCTGAGGCAGCTGTTTTATTTTATGAACTCTCACAGCTCTGCAGCTATCTTATCTCTAGATTAAATGTATTAATTCTTACAGCCTTTGCTCACTGTCTGTGTTCTCCAGATCTCTGATCTCCACTCTCTCCACACCTCCACATGGGGTCTGGAATGCTGTGGCCGTACCAGTGCCAATCACAGCAGCAAGGCTGTTTCTGGTGTTTTGCAGCCTCTGTTCCTGTTCATGTTCCCTTGCACCACTGTGATGTCCTCAGCTGCTGTTCAGTTTGTCATTCACCATAACCCCACGTCCTTCCTTGAGAGAGTCCCCTAGCTCTTCATTCATCTGCTCATCTCACACATAATTTATACCTCATCACAGGACTCTGCCTGTCCTTGAACTGAATCCCACTTAATTCAAATGAATTCTTCTAATTGTCAGGATTCTTTTGGCTGTTAATCCTTTCATCCAAGTGCTTGAAGCCTTTCCAGCTGTTCGTGGCCTAGAAATGCAGGACATATTTTCTAGTTTCTCATAAAAATTACTGCTCCATGAACTGACAGGCAGCAGACCCACCACACCCTCACAAGGAATCCCACACTCTGCATCCTCCCCACTTCACAGAAACTCACAGATAACTGCTCTTAGAGCCTCTTCCCACAAGACTTCTCTCATGCCTTTATTTTGCTTTAGAAAAGCAAAAACTATTCTAAATCGTATTAAGAAGCTCTCCTGCAGAGAAAATACAAGTTGCCACTTACTTATTGACACTGTCTGCTATTCTAATGTGGAAGGAAATTGAGACTGTTGTCATGGTTTAACACATTTAGCTGTATTTACACCTCATCATATTCAAGGTGATTTGCTTTAAACTTTTCATCCCACTGTTTTAAAAAGTGAAGATGTCTCCTTGTCCTTCCCACTCCACTGCTTTCATTTTCCAAGTGGTTTCAAACGCTGACTCCCTCTGGAACCTCATCTGTCCTTCACAGCACTAAGAGGCAACCTTTGATGGATTTTGACTGAATCAGCCACTGTCCTTTCAGTTCTAACTTCCCCAACTTATTCCCCTATTTTAGCCTGAGCTGTTACTCATTCTCATCAAGGATGGCTGTAGCACCTTCCTGATCATCGCTAAAAATTTATTTTACATGAAATCAAAAGAGAAAAAAAAAAGCCTTCAAAAACATTAAGTGGTTGTCCCTGATATCAGCTTGTTGTCCAGATAGAAGCTTTGTGCTGGTTTGCCCAGGTCTAGAGAACACAACATGACTGTTCTTGTTTACCCTGAAACCTCCTGCTGGCCCAGCTCGCCCCACACCGTGGCTGTGTGAACAACCCCACGGGCTTCTGAAGCCTCCACCTACACAGCATCACTCAGCCACGTGATTTATCCCACTCAGCCTCTGCTATGGCTAATTAAGCCATCTTTCTGATTGCACATAAAAATGCTCAGGTCATCCTGCTAGAGGCAAATATCTTCACTGAGAGAAGAAAAAAAAATGCATCTAGAACATTCTCTGAATAAGCCATCTACTCCAGGAGTCCAAAGGAGGATTTTTAGGAGACAGAACCTAATTCAACTGCTATAATGTACCTCAAGAATAAATGAATTGAGTCCTCCTATTATTCCATTCCAGATATACTCAATGAAGTTTCCTATAAAACAGTACATAAGCTGCTTTCTTCCTTGTTGTGTTTCCTTATCTGTAATTTAAGTAATTTATATTGTTTTTTCACTAATAAGCAGATTTGTCAAAAATATGTTGACAAGTAATTTTAATTAGAAGAACATTTTTTTTTCAATTAAACCTTTCTCTTCAGTCCATTTTAACCCTTCAAATGTGGGAACCAAAAGTTTTAAAAGCATCACAGTAATAAACATCTCATGTAACCAACGATCACAAGACCATTGGCCAAAAATAAAAATAAAATTCTTGAGACAAACTATGTAAATGAACAGTAGATTTTAAAGCAGAAAAGAACTAAAAAAGTTAAATACCTGGCTACTTGGTGTAATTACTTTGCACTTCTTCCCCACAATTATTTAATCTTATTTTAAATGAACTCCTCTTTATATGACTTCACACCTGTGTGTCAGCTTTCAGAAGCACTCAGCCAGAAAAAGACACAAGGACTGCCAGAATTACTAATCTTTGGGTATAAACCACTAGTAGTAGATTCATTTGAGAAAGAAAAAGGTGCTGCTCATCTTGCGGTGGGGGGAAGGCCTTTAATTCCCGTCAAAAAGACAACCAGTGAGGTTTGCTGTCACCTGAGAGGAGACATGGCGCACCTCAAAGGACCACGAAGGTCTCATAAACCTCCAACATCCTTGACACAGCATCTCTCCTCTGCTGTATTAAGTGAACCTCCCATGCCTATCCCCTCGGCAAATCATACAGCTAATACCAGCATTATGAGGAAAAAACAGCATAAACTGACGTGGAAACACTGATGGACTAAAGCACGGCAGAGCCTGTGTGTCCCTGCAGCAGCTGCTGAGAGAGCCCAGCCTGGCTGCCCTCGCCCCTGAGCAGGGAGCTGCAGGGGAGTCACAGAGCAGGCAGTAAACCCTGGCATTAACCACACTGCAGGACCCAAGGGTAGGAAATCTTGGAGTACTCACTAGCGCCCGGCCGGCCTGGAGAGAATTTCTCCATCTGATGGGCAAACAAGCTGCTTCTGGCTCACAAACAGCCATCCCCCTTTTAATTGTCAGGGGTTTTATGAGGAGATTACTAAGGAAGACCATGTTCATTAACAACAATTTTTGCCCCTCCTGTGAAGAATTCAATTTATAAAAATTAAAATACATCTCTACTGGCTGGAGTTATTTCCTGTGTATCTCTTTCTGTTCATATTTCACCTACAGACCTGTGTTTACCTTCACAGGTCCCAGACAACTACAGTTCTAAAGAACAGTCACCTCTCCTGAGACCCTGAGTACCCTGGTGACAGCTATCAAGAAGCAACTCATGAACAGCTCCTACGCAGAAATGGAGCAAACACAACACCTGCAATAGAACTCCCTGCTGTTCCTGCTGAGCACAGCCACGGCAGTCACTGGGTTTACTTCCTGCACTCATTACCCAGGGATGTGGTTCTGCTTGGAAGAGTGGAAGGAGTTATAAATTGTCCTCCCACTGTGCGTATTTCTTCAATAAAGACCTTACCTAGCTCTTCCCCAGAGAGACGGATGAGAAGTAAATGAACTACAATAGGAGCTCATGACAAAGAATTCAGCAACTCCTTGAATTTGCCCTTGCCCACACCTTTCAAAAATTGTAGCATTTACATAGGAAAAAGGCCCAGTGAAAAGCAGGAAGTTATAATACATGGCTGCACTTAAATTCATGATGGATTTCATTTGTTCATCCCACTGATAGGCTTTGGAATAATTCTTCATTCTCTGTCAGATTTTTTTATACTTGAGAAACAATAGAGGTCCAATAATTGAACTAGCAAGATAGCCCCAGCCATTTCATCTATTCACCCCAGCTAATGACAGAAGCAAAAAGAAAATATTTAGTTAAGTATCTTTGTCTGCAAGCTGGATGCAAACCAACAGCATTAATAACCTTCTTTAAGACAGACATATGGACCAAAGCCTAAGATCACATCTCTGTAATTGTGATTACAATAGGTTTCTAGTCACAGAAATATGTGTCCCAGTTTAACAAGATCCCTGCTGTCACTATTTTTTTTGCTGAAGTTAAAGCAATAAATAATTCTGCACTCTCAGTTTCTGGTTTAAAAAAGAAACAATCCTAATGGTATAGCTATGGCCTTTCCAACAGAGCTCCCTTCTGTCCTTGTCCTTTTTATTATATTTGAGTTAATTTATTACAAGACAAAAATATTTCCTCAACTCACAAGCATCCAGTTTCAATCACAACTGTATTTGATTACATTTAAAAATATCAACTTCTTTCATTTAGAGCTGAGTAAAAATGGTTTCCTATCAAGCAAATCTACTCCTTCATAAGCTACCTGTAGCAGTTATCATGACTAAAATGCAATGTTTTAATTCCTGAAGATGCAGACTAAGATCATCTTAGACTTGTCATAGCAAATCATTTTACAAAGAGAGATGCAGATACTGTCCTTATTGTACAGATGATGGGGTAGCAGAGGCACAAAGAGATTAAGTATTTCACCTCTAGAGGTGAAAATAGGGACACAGCCCTTCTGATGGACTTCTGATGCAGTACCACACCCCAGATAGATCACACGGTGAATATAAATCCGTCATGTACTCTATTGCTAAAAGCTGCTTGCTATGTAAAAGCTTTTCAGTTTGCAAAGGTTTCTACTGGCAGCTCTGCAAAAAATAACAGATTCTGTTTAAATTCAGCTTCAATTTCTGCTTGAGTTCACATGGTGGACGCCCTCCTGGAAAAGCAGGGCTGTGCCTCTCACTTGCTCATTAAATGACACCCAACTGTTTATTTTCCACAGTATCTGTGTTTCTCAGAGGTCACAAACTGCAGAACTATGCAGATATGAATTCATATGTGAACAGCACTGATGAGTCAAATAATGAAATTTTACTTGTCTAACCTAATTGAATCTACCCCAGACAGTAATAACACTAAAGACAAAAAAGGAATTTCACAGCCTCTGTTCCCTTTTTCATAAAAAGCTCAACTCTGATTGTAATACACCAGGGCAATATTTGAATGCTATAGTGCACAGATGCAGTCACAAAAAAATAGAACTCTCCAAATTAAAAAAAAAAAAAAGCTATAGCACATAGCTGCATCAGTACCAGCTCAAGAGTGGAAAAGTACTTCATCTGCTTAGCCCCTTTCTACTCTGTTGGTGACTCAGCCAGGCACTAATGAAAGCCCAATTAGCATATCACCTTGTGTGTTTGAATGTACAATTGGAGTAGTTGATGATTCTCTTCTGAGATTCTAAATAACCAACCACCAAAGCTGAGCCAGAGCTGCTGCTTGGCAGGGAAGATTTAGCTTCAAAACATACCCAGTTCCCTGTGCAACACAAACAAATGTGCCAATGGCAGAAAAAACCTCAACCCAGAGAGATGCATTTCTCTGAGAAAAGCAAGACAATGCAGCTTCAATTTTCAACAGCATTCATTTGGCCCTCATTTTAGAATAAAGGCTGCAATTCCTAACTGAGTTTGAATACTGCATTGACTATTTGCTCCCAAAAACCAGACCTTGTGAACTTTAGGAAAGCAGCACTCTTGTCAATGCCCTGCCAATTTTCCAGATGACAGTGACTGAAGAGCAAACAGCCATGGGACAGAAAGCGTATCCTTCTCTAAAACATGCTGTTTAGAGAAGCCATCAGCCAACACAGAAAAGGGAAAGGGAATTTGCAGACCATTCAACTTCAGACATTGAGTGGACTTGCTGGTGGGGAGGGTTCTATGATTGCAGGGCTCTGTGCTTCCTTAGGTCCTTATTCAGCCATCAGTGTCCAAGGGAGAACAACAATGGATATCTCTCATCCCATCCTCCTTACCTGAACACCTGCACCAGCTGTTTGTTCCTTAAGCACAGATGTGAGGGCTGCCATCCAGGGAGCACAAGTCATTCTCAGCACAGCAATGCACCAACTGGCACAGGATTTCAAATTACCAAAATGAATAGTAGGGGTGGAGATGAGACACAATGTCAAAGAGAAACCTATTGATGGAAAGGAGTGAAAAAATGAAAGGCTTAGGTCTCTAGCAAGAACTTGCCTATTAAACTTCCTGTGCAGAGACTGAAAGCAGGACCAGAGGCTCCTGCCCGACTTTAGAGAAATCCTAAAGGGCACCACTGTTTTGCAGCATTTTAGGGCTACAAACTGAAAATTGTCTCTGTCAATCCAACAGCAACGACAGGGAAATGCTCTGAGCAAGAGCTTCAACCCTGACCTAGACAAAGAGTATCTAAAAGAAACAGGAATTCAAGCCCAGCAGGACTTCCTTGGAGTCTCTGTTGAAATGACAAGATTACTTATGGGGTTCAACTGGATTGGTAGAGTGCTGGTGTTGATCATTCTGCCTAAATGGAGAGAAATCAAACCCCAAGCACAACAAGATACACCAAGAGCACTCCCTCAATTCCCATATGCATCAAAGAGCTTCTGCCCTTTAAAAACTGGGTCTTCCTGACCACGGCAGTCAGAGGACACAAAACAGTCTGTGACCATCAGAGAATGCCTCACAAGCAGACAGAACAACAATTGATTTAAAAGGGCTCTGTTAAATGAGAACATGTCCTTGAGTGATTTTCAGCCTCAAACCATCCTCTTGCTCATAGCTGATCACATCAACATGTGCCAGGTTTTGAACAAAAAAAGGCAAAATGCTAGCAAGTCAAATAGCTAAATAATACTGCATTTAAGTCTTTATTAAACATTGCTACAGTGTATACAGATGTAATTAGAGCTTGGACTTTGACTTGGCAAACATCCTCTACAAATACTCTTTGTTTCACTGTTTCTTCTCCTCAGTGCTCCATCAAACTCAAGAGATGTCCTTCAGTTTCTCCCCCACCCTTGGGATTATCAAATGTTTTATAGCTCTGCAAACCTTAGAATGGCCAAACACTGCAGCAGTAGATGAAAGAGAATTATCTTCAAGGTGCTTTCTCTCAGCAGCATCTTCATTTTGTTGCCTGGGATGGGGAGACTTACCAGAGAGCCAGGATGAGAGAACAGGGCCCCATTCCAGAATGCAGAATAAGAACATAGACTCGGTATCACAGCTCCTTCCAAGTGGTAAGCAGTCTTCTAAATGATCTATGGGAAAAGGAGACAGTATTGAAAAGCTTTAACACTGGAGTGAGCTACTTCTTGCCAAATTATATATTTCATCTTATCATTTCTCATGAGAGATATTATTTTGCTAATTATGCCTAGCGATTGGTGTTATAAATACTTGGAGCCAATTCATCTAATCAAATAAAAATAGATTTATTTGACAATAATTTTGATAATAATAACTGGAAAGAGCCACAATGCAGGTTATCAGTGTCGAGCCTGGAAGTCAACAGCTGGGTGAACCGTGACCTGACCTCTATCGCATCAGGTCTCCCTTGTTCACGCTGGTGTTCTGATGTGCTTGGCTTATATACATTTAATTTTGCTTGCGGCCAAATGCGTTCAAGACTCTCCTGTCTCTGCATATTTTTCTGTCTTGCTCTGCATCAGTCCAGACAATACAGTTCCCAGAAAGTGATGAATTATTGATGGATTTATCTGAGTCCAGGAAGAGAGGAAATTCCTCGGTGATCGTGAATATCTACATCAGATATCTTATTGGATCGATGATGGCTGGGTGGAACTCGCTCAGGACGACCCATCTCCTGTCTGGCTACATCTTTAGAATTGGAAATAAACTCTTCCTGGAATCTGGGGCAGATGTTGCAAGCATACCCCTCCACCTGGATGTGTCTTGTAAGAAGTGTGGCTTACACATAATTCAGTTCAACATTTTATATACATTTGTATATCATGTAGCTATATATTTTATAGGCACGAATTAAACATATATATATAACAATTTGTTATGGTAGAAATTTTCCAAAAGATTTTACATTCATTCTCACAGCACTAAAAAGAAACTGTCATGTTGATCTAAGTCCATATTTAACCTTCATAGCAAATAAAGAGGGCACAACCAGGTTGTGATTTTTAAAAATCCATACATTAACAGAAATTTGTTTTATTTTCTGTTCTGCAAAAAACCTAAATTATTGTTTTGTCTGAAAACTTCCTTTCATTAAAACATAAATTAAAGCAGACCACAAATATGAGTTGAGCTGGCCCCATTTCGCATTCAATAAACTCAGAAATCAGCAGAAATTAGGCAAAGGAACACCAGATGCATAAACAACATAAAGTAAAATTGACATCTAATGGTATTTATTTCAATACTTGGAATAGAATCTGAGATCAGCATTTTAAAACAATCACTCTATGAACTAGAATACAAGAGTGTTTCTTTTTGATAAGTTGGCAAATCAGTTCTGACAAACAGATAATTGAACAGTGCAGCAATCCCAACTGGATCTGATCTTTGGAAAAGTTTTCTTCCGAACCTCAAAATCCCACAGAAACACCTAGACAAGATCAAAAACAACAGGAGTAACACAACTGAGACAAACACCATGAGATCTTTGACCCAGAGTGATTTAGAGACACAGGGTGTAGAGATTTAAAGATGCTCTTGTCCATTTTCAGGCCGTTAACACCTGCACGGAGTGCGAGTGAACTGTTACAACATTCAAAGGCACGGGTCTGCGTTCCTTAGGCATCAGCAGCTCCAACTATACTTCCAAAATGTCCCCAAATGTGTCCTGCGAAAACACACAGTGAGCTACACCCTCTCTTATTCTAGAGGAAACAGAATTTAAATGCAGTACAGTCAGCGGTTTCAGCCAAGTAAAATGAAAAGGGAACTGAGCTCTGTCTTTCAAAATTGACAAAGTGATTTGCAAGCTGTAATGGAGAGTTCCTACTTCCCTTTCCTGGGGGCTGGATAATGCATCTGCACAGGGAACATCTGGGAATCTAGAAGTAACCACTTTTCAAAGACCACTACTTGAAATGACTAATCTGAACCAATGTAACTCCACAATTGAGCCTTTATTTGCTTCTAGTGGTTGCCCTTATTGATTTACAGTGTACATTTCTAAAAATCATAGGTTTCTTTGTTTGCTTTTAGAAAAAACACTTATTTTAGATAATCTTGCCTCCACAAAGTTATTTTTCAATTTTCTTCAATCACTGCTGTGCCTTCAGGAATGTCTGATTACCCATAAAATGTCTTCTGACAGCTCAGATTAATTACTAAATTACCACATTTAAATTTTTCATGTGCACAGGGCAATTGCTTTTATTAATGCCTGTCAGCAATGTTTCACTAAATCTGAATGAATTTTTAAAGGATTCTAATTGCCACATAGATGCCCCTATAACTCTCATTTTAAAGGCTTTCATGTCTTTTGGTCATAGTTACCTGTATTCAACACAAACATGTTCCCACTTGCATGTTATATTATTGAACATTTTATATCATTTCTTTATTTACATCAGAAACAAAGAAATATGAAGCTGGTGGTGCTACATAAGTGAATACACTGCACAGTAGAAATTATTCATAGCCAAAGTCTTGAGAATGAATAATTACCTGTAACCCTCACTCAGAGCTCTTGCATCAAGTTACATTATTCATTTGGGTTTTGGCAGGAGAAATTAATGAATTCCAACCTGACAGACACCTTAAAAAATTATAAATTTTTCAAGTAATTGGGCCAAACTGAACCTTTAATATGTACAGAGAAAGAAAAAAAAATAGAGGTACATAAGGAGTGTTTTTTTCCCCCCACTGAAATTTTAAAAAGCACAGATACAAATACGTATTCAGA
The DNA here is from genome assembly GCA_013397155.1 of Irena cyanogastra. Classification (NCBI taxonomy): domain Eukaryota; kingdom Metazoa; phylum Chordata; class Aves; order Passeriformes; family Irenidae; genus Irena; species Irena cyanogastra. The sequence continues at coordinate 51,828 of VWZV01008135.1, read as the reverse complement.
AAGGGCAGGTGAGTTTTAAATTATACCACTAAGATAGGCTGGAGTTCTGACTTGTGTCCCAGTAGAGTGTCATCAGGAAATTTCATTAGCACAATCTATTTTTTATGCCAAGGTTGCTAATGAAAGTGATAAACAAGATCAGAAATAAACTAATGATTGATGTAATCCCCCAAACTCCAGCTAGATGTTTCTCTTTCAAGTGCCACATTTTGTACATGTTCTTCATGCAACCGCTTCCCCACTTCAGAGATTTTTCCATTTTTCTTTTCATTTTCACTGTTCACTATCAGTTTGTAGAGAAGCAGCAAATGACATTCCTTTTGTTATAAATGCTCAGAGCTAATTCATCCAATCAAATAAAATAATTTTATTTGACAATATTTTTGGTATAATAATCAAAAAGAGCCACAATGCAGGAATGCAGAGTTGAGCCCGGGAGTCAACGCTGGGTGAACCGTGACCTGACCTCTATTGCATCAGATCCCCAATGTTCACGTCGGTGTTCTGGTACGCTCAGCTTATATACCGTTTATTTCGCCCAAGGTCAATGCATTCAAGACTCCCCTGTCTCCGCATATTCGTTTTTTGTCTTGCTCTGCATCGGTTCGGACAATGCTGTTCCCAGAAGGTGTTGAATTATTAATGCGTTTATCTGAGTCTGGGTGTGGAGGGGAAATTCTTCGATGATTGCGATTATCTAAATCGGATATCTTATCAGGTGATGATGGCTGGGATTAGCCATCGAGGAAGACCCATCTCCAGATCGGCCACGTCTTTAGAGTTGGTAATGAGCTCCCTCTGGAATTTGCCAGCAGATGTTACAAGCATCCCCCTCCGCCTGGATGTGGCTTACTTAGATTCCCGTTTAGCATGACTTACATAGATTCCTGTTTAGCATTTTACACACATATGTCATATATATACATTTTATGGGCACGAATTAAACACCTATATATAACACTTTGAAAACCAGATTGATTAATGCTTCTTTAATTCTTTTGTCTAAAAAGTCAAAGATCGGGATACAGGAAAGAAACGGAAAAGTATGTCTACCACACCTTCTCGTGCACAAGGAATGAAGTTCTTACCACTGAGGTCTGAGGGAGACATTTGAAGAAGGTCCTACCAAAACAATGATGTTGAAAAATAGCCATTAAAAATGGCTTGCATTTCTTAAATTATACATGAAGAAAAGCCCCATTAAAATCTAAGACTCATCGATTACCTTGCTGCTTTTCTTGCTGGGCTGACTGCAGAAATGTGGGCAATCCAGTGAACTTCATCTCCACCCCCTTTTTCAGTGGAAAGGGGAAAACATGTGGCAAGCCCACTTCTGTAAAGATTTTGAAATCTTCTGATGAATGTGTTGCAAGCCATTTTTAAGCAATATTAATCTTCTGCAACAGCAAACCTATTTTACTGTGACCTTCAACAAAGGCTAAAGCCTGAGGGATGGTTGCCAGCAGCAAGTTACACTTCAATATCCAACCTTGCATAGGATCCAAAAGGGGTTTTCATCTGCATCTAAACTCTAATTAGCAGCTCTCAAAGCTGTGTTTTATATCTTCATTCCAAGTCAATATCAGCCCTCAATACTTGCCTGTATTACTGTCCAAAATACACAACTATGGATGAAGAATTGCTTGAAAAAGGCAAGTCCAGCAAAAATTGCCACCTGCAAGAAATATTCCATCGTATCACAGAGGCAAGGACAGGTCAAACCAGGCTGAAGCTGAGCCAAGGGAGCAGTAAACTGCCAATGTTATTCCCTGGTTCCCAGTGCTCCCACTGACCTAAGTAGCTTAATGAATCCTGGTCTTCTGCTCAGATCCAATACAGCTGAGTTGGGCTCTGGCTTCAGCCTTACTGGCATGCTTAGATACAGAGAAATGGTATTTAAAAGTTGTGGAGTGATGTAAAAGAATTCTAGGTTGATAAGAAAACCGTCTGTGTACAGGAAGAGTTGGGTTTTTTTCTCCCCTCATACAGGGGGTACACCTTAGCATTTCTAAAGATCCTCAACATTTTTCAAATCTGAATCCTACCCTAAAAACTGAAAGGGTTTGAAGAAGCTACCTCAACACATTTTCTTGCCTTCTCTCTTCTCCAGCTTCCCACTTTAAATTCCTGACAGATGAGTCATACTGAATGTCTCTCCAAAAACTTTGAGGGTTCTGTCCCTCTTATTCTGAGAAGAGAGTTTTTCATTGCAAAGAATACCATTTATATCAACACCTTGTTAACCATCCTAACAGAAAGTTAATTCCACAGATTTTGCTAGGTTTTCCCAATTACAATGGTAACTATTTGAAAAACAAGAGGCTGCACCCTTTGAACTGTCAAGCACATTGCCCAGACATTAAAATTAACTGCATACATTTATTTCTTAAAAACATTACAGTGACAAGAACAAATGCAAACCTGAATGATGCCTGCCCTCATTCCATAAGGGGACCACTACACATGGAGTGTAGCAGACTGTCCTTGGCACAACAGTAAATAAGAACAAGCAGTAGACACTGGGGTTTATTTAAGAGCTTTCACCTAGCCTGATTATCTCACATGCATTCACTTGCTTTCCTCCAAGCTTTATAGGTTCACTAAGACCTGACTGCCCTCTTCCCAGAGAAAGATCATTGCTAGCCTGAGCAAAGTAGGCAGAAAGCTCTTTCAGTTCTTGCTATGCAGCTCTTTGCAGCCACCAGCACAACTGACCAGGGTCCCTGCACATCCTCAAGCATTTTTCTCCATGCAGTTCAATGATTTCCAGGATCTACACATATCCAGGATCTGTGGTCCAGACAGAATCTCCACCACTGTCTTTTCACGTAATCTTTTCAAGATCACTTCTTTTTGAGAAGCCACATTTCTGGCTTCCCCTTCTTTGCAGCACCAAAGCCTGTGTTCCTCCCACTCTAAACCAGGACACAGTCTAAGGCAAAAGCACGACATCTGATCAGCCTTCTCATTGTTGGTTCTTTCTCAAGCTTGCTTATTAATTGTAGGGTTTGGGTCGTTAATTGGAGGATTTGAGATGTGCCACTACATGTTAGCCCACATACTATCAGAATTTACAACTGAGTAATACCAACTGCAGCCAGCAAGCAGCAGGCTGCTGCTTCAGAGTTCAAAAGTTCAGTTTCAGACACTCATATACAGGCAGAGTTATCTGCCAGCTGTGTGTGCTCACAGTTCAGGCTATTTCTTCACCTAAGACACAGACAGATAGGTTATAGCCATGCTGAGACAAAGTGGAATCTGCAGATCACTTCCACATAACAGCCACCTCTCTCAGGAGACTCACATGGTAACTGGATTAGGTCATGTGTCATCCCCTAGTCTCAGTTAACACTCCACACGTGCTCTGGAGTCAGTTCAAAAGAAAGCAAATTGCCTTCACCCAAAAGGCACTGCAGCCCGTAGATGAATTTCTCTACTGAGCACAACTGGATGAGGCCCCAGTCTGGGGTTTCAGTGTCTGGGTGTTTGTCAGGGCTGCTCCACGTGCAGCCGCAGAAAAGCGTTGGGAAGAGAGCACAAAACCACAAGCCCCAATTCATTATGATTTTTCATATCTCAGTAGGAAAGAAGCAATTAAAAGTATCATAAGAATATTCCCAAGTGGATTTTAAAAAGTTTTGAAGCTGGTTAAAGCTTTTATTCAGCACTGACAATGGTTATTCTGAATAGCTCAGAGTAGGGAGATTTAAAGGCTTACCTTAGACCAAATGACAGTCAGGAAAACCCAGAAAAGCTTTAGGCCTTCTACAGGATCTATTTTGTTCTAGCTGGATCAGTGGACCTAATAAAATTTTATCTGCCTCATATCCTTAGACTATCAAAGCTACAAAAACACTATCTTCTTATTAACTTAGTGCTTTACCAACACAGAGAATCTGACTTCATGAACATGTTTCCTGTTAAATAGGAGACAAAAACCAGATGGAACCACACTCTGCAAGACTCACCATGCTATTTATATTTCAGGAAAGATACTTGCTTTCCATGAGAACTCAGAGCTATTCATTGGTTTTAAGTTCATAAGTGCCTTTTTAGAGCTTTCAAATAAGACAACATACAATGTGTCTGATTTAACTGTTTTCCCCCCAACAGATAAAGAGTCCATCTGCTGAGTTTATTGGTGGCAGAAACTTTCATTAACACCCAAATATCTGCATATTATACCTACACTTAAAGAAGAGGCCACTTTATCCTGCAGCTTCCATCTGTCGAGCTGTGGTTCCTGGACTGCAATACCCAGGCAGCCCAGAAATCTCACAATAGAATTCCTCTCCTTGAGGCTGGGGATATTCCATCACTCTTAGTTTACAAGTAAGGCAGCATGACATGACCAATCAACCTAAAGACACCTGAAGTCTACAGACTGCTGTAATTTGAACTTCATTCATCTGTGCCCCAAGCTGATGGTCCTCAGATCAGAGCAGCCCCGCTTGGAGGATGATTGTTACCCTCCACAGTTCACTTTGGATAGACCTGCTCCTGCACTGCTGACAGAACTACTGTCCATGACTTTATTAGTCCTCTGTTCACGAAGAGCTGAGGAAGGAGTGTTGAGAGCTAAAAATCCCCCAAACATGGCTCTACACATCATGGACAGTCACAGCTAATGGCCTTGACACTAGGACTAACAAGAGACAACATTAACAACATTGGAAAAAAAATCAGTCCAGCCATGCACTGCCATCTCCTCTTTAGTAGTACATTCCTGTCTCTTCAATTACCGCAGGCAGGATGTGGACAGATGCTTACTGCACCCAGCAGCCCAACGATTCAGGCAAACTTTCAGCTATTGGCAAATCCTTTATGTAGCTGACTCAGGTAAATGAGATGTGCCGATTCCCCCCAACTGATTAACCACTAGGCTTGCACAAGCTTGGCTCATTGACCACAGCAACTGGGAATACAGATGTCCTCAACTGACAGCCCTGTTCTCAGTTTCATCATCATTTTGGGTTGAAAACAAAAATGTCAGCATTTGCTGACATCTTGTCTGGAGTTGGGACAAAATACCCCAAGTCAGTAGGAGGTGAGGAATTCTTCCATGAACTGAATCACAGGTTGAAATTATTCAAATAATAAAAAAGAAAAGCAGAGATCAAGATACAGGCTACTGGGATAGTCAGCCTGCAGTTCTCCAGATAAATCCTATGGATTTATATACTGCTTAAAGATGCCTCAGTTATGAGGCCTGGCTCTTGAACTACCTCCCAGGGAAACAAAATCCACACAGATCTTCAATGATAAACAGCAGCATGTGAATTCAATTTCTTTAATAATCAAACCTAAGTCCCTAGCAGTTCTGGCTGTCATGTCCATTTCTAGCTTCTATAGGCACTTTATCAGCCTTTACTTCCAGAGCTGATGTCACACAACACATCTGCTGGTTACTGCTGCAAAAAACATCCCCAACTTCACACCTTTCCAAAGGCAGATCATCCAAAATCCTGTACTACAACATGCAAGTGCCTCTTGACAGCCTCTCCAGCAATAAGTGGGCACCATTCTAGAAAAACTGAATAGGTCTTGCAAGCCTTCATCTCTCATCACATCTGTGTCTTTTCCTGCCAAGTATTTCACCCTGCCCTCCCCTCTACAGCCTCTCTTACCCATACAAACAACCCTCTCTTTAGTGAAGATGAGGCTTTCATAATCCACTTGCTGATGAAGGAAAACAGAAATAGAAGTACATGTCTTTTTCTTTGCTTACTTTAAAGATGCCATAGAATTTTTCTTCAGCTCTGACTAGATAGAGCTGAACAGTGAAAAGGTACAGACAAGCATTTAGGATGCCCGCTGTAACAAAACAAGCGTTGACATTTAGTGTGGAAATTATGGAAGAAGTTTAGTCATGCTAATTGCCAAAACTGAAATTCCCTGGGGTTTTATAGGGCTTTTTTTTGTCTCAACATATGTCACAGTTGAGACAGCCACAATATACAGAGCATCCCCACACAATTTCAGAGCTTTAAGCATTCACCCATACAGAGTAATACCATACCTCACCAGACAGCATCAAGTAACATCACTTCAGAAGACTACAAGCATCCACCCCTCTTGTTCTTTAGCCCAAACTTTTATACCTCTCATGGTTCATGCATTGCACCTGCATGCTTTTTGTTCCCTTTGGTGGTTGGTCAGTACACTTGAGCACTCAATGTCTCATTGCTTTCAATGCTGTTCACCTGCTTCTCACAGCTGCAGCCCCTTAGGGATGAGGCTTGGCCACAGCCCCACTCACTCCCAATTACCACAAACTGTGTACCTACATTTTTTTCGTATAACAACAAATTATATCCAACACCCAGATTTTCTGTAATGGATGCCACAGTTTAATTATATTGGTTTGTAAAGTTTCTTTCCCTTTCAACTTCTTGGGTCCACATTGTAAGTATAGATTCCTCACCAACAAGAAGTGACCAGCTCTTCATTAAGAGTCCTAGACTGCAAGGTGTTGAGCATCTCTGCAAACTTCATCCACCGGGAACAGCCAGTAAAAGAGATGAGGAACACAATTTGTGGTATTGGTAGCACAATGGTAGCACAATGCAGACTGCCAGAGCCAAAGACTGTCCAAGGCAGTAGGTTTCCTCCTTCAGGCATAGTAAATAGACTTTAGTACAGTCTGAGATGCCAAGGAGTGGCATCAAAACACATACTTACCATTCAGTATTTTACACATCTTGTTGTTGCCGTCTGTTATAAATATGTGTTTTAATTTGTGCCTATGAGATTTGTAATCACTTGATATTAGAATGTATGTATAGAGGATATATATATATATATATTTATATTGTTAAACCAAGACATGTTTGGACCACACTCCCTGAGAGGCACATTCCTGTAAGGGGGTGTAGTGCCTGTAACACTGATTAGGTTCCAGGAGGAAATTTCCAAGACTAAAGATGTGGCCGGGCAGGAGATGGGCCATCATCAATGAGGAGCCACCCAGCCATTACCACTCTGATAAGATATCTGATGGAGATATGCACCACCTCTGGGACATCAGCACCCTTCCTAGACCCAGATAAAAATTCATCAATATTCATCATTCTCCTGGAAGAGTACTGTCTTCGCCGGGTATTGGAATAAAACCAATATTACCGGTGGGACATTTCCTGGCTTGTCTGGCCTCCGTGTGTGAGCCTAATAAACGCAATTGGAGCGTCTGTACCCCAGAAGATGATATTAGGTAGCTCATGTGGCCACGGGTCCAAGTTTGCCAGGCTCTGGGTGTAGTGTTGGTATCTGCCAGAGAGACTTGAGGCGAATGCTGGAGGAAAAGGAGTGAATTCTGTAGGAGAGTTATATCCAGAGGATTTTATTCTGGCCCGCAGGCTTCTGAATCAGTCACTGCTCCACAGAACTCTAAACAGACCTTAACAGCTTCCCTGGTGTTTCCCAACCAACTGACTTGACCACATGGCATTGGCACCCTTTTTACCTGGGGGAAGAAGGGGAGGGGAGAGGTAGCAAGCCTACCAATCCAGGTAAGGGAGAGGAGGTTCCAGGGACAAAGGGATACCTGGATTGCCCAATGCCCCCCAGGGTCTAAGGCATCTTTTGAATCTGCCCAATCACACGACACCTTTAAGATTGACAGACAGTCCTGAGCAAGAGCTGGGGTGGGGGGAGGAGGGGATACACGCACCTGGGGAAGGGACCTTCCAGGGGAAGTGACCTTCCGTGGCAGATGCTGACATCGCACTGCAACAGCCGGGACAGACCAAAACAACAAATTAAATATCTAAAGACTCTTGGACTCTGAATACAAATTTGCCTCCGGCGAAATAAACTGTATATAAACCCCACACTCCAAGACATCGGTGTGAACAGGGTAGATCTGACACTCTAGGGGTCACGTCACTGTTCACCCAGCTGTTGACTCCTGGGCTCGAGGCTGTTTTCCTGCATTGTGGCTCTTTTTCTATGATTCTTACCAAATTTATTATCAAATAAATTTGTTTTTATTTGATTGGAAAATTGGCTCTGCGCATTTATAACACTGTCCAACATTTTGCTCCTGTCAAGCCAACAGTCACATGACCTTAAAGGCATTTGTGAGCCACTCAAGTTCATGAGTCCATGTAGTCCAGTTGCTTGAAAGACAAATATTTGCTGGTGTAAACAAAGGAAAGGGAAACAGGGGAAGTGGAAAGAAACTCTCTTTCCTATGAGGCAATCATTCTGGATTAGTAATGAATGTTAAAACAGAAAACTGCATTGCTAGTCATCCTCTCTGGAAAAAAATGAAAATGCACGTTCTCATCTTGCTTCTGCAAATGCAGAGCCTGCAGTGACTTTTTGGATTACCAGATTGTAGCATCACCATACCCTTACCAATTAGCCTCCAAATGATTTCCCAGGTCCCAAGGAAACAGAGCAGAGTTATCATTAGTGCTCAGCACTAACATAGCATTTCAGCACTCTAAACATCTAATAGGAGAAATGACAAAAATAATTTTAAGAACAACTCTACTGATTCTTAGCCTTGCTAAAATAAACGGTTCTATTTGTTATCCTATTATAATACAAAGACTGCATTTCCTATTTCATTCTGGTGCCATTTTGCCTTCTCCTAAATCATCATGAGGTCAGGCTGGAAGGAGCCTGTAAAATGCTAAATCTGCAGGAACTGAGGCTGCTTAGCACTCCAGAGAGTGCAGACAAGTGACAGTAAAACGAATAGACACAAAGGAAGAAACTGGAGTTGTTATGCAGTCCTTATCCAGTCTTAATGGTTTCTATTGGATTTTCATCACTGAAAGATTGAACGAAGGCATAAAAGGATTTGCTCCGGAAAAGTCACACGTTTGCAGGGTAACAACCAAAATGATTCTCATAAAATTGCTACTTCCCAAAGTGTTTGGTCACACCCAGCCTGAGCAGAAGTGATTGTGCTCACAAATCCTGCTGATAGATAAAAGGGCAGCGCCCTGCAGAGGGATCAAACCCAAAGTGGGACACAAACTGAAAGGCTTGCAGAGGACATTTAGAAGCTCCACATAAATGAGGCTCAGCTTGATGCCTTGTATCCCTGGCAGGGTGACCAAAACTGCAGTTTAGACAGAAGATGAGTGCAGAGGAAGGTCTGTGAGAGCAGAAATCTCACTATTTATGAAATATGTTACTTTTTGCCTACATATGGGTAAAAAAAGAAAAAGAGGGTGAGAGGGCAGACAACTATGGGACTTGCCCAGAAAGGCAGAGTGGCAGAAAACCCCATTCACATCATCCTGTGACTAAGCTCAACAGGTATCTGTAGAGAAGATGAAGATGTGTCCAAGAAACAGCAGTTCTGCACAACCAAAAAGCACTAACCCAGAAACAAACAAGGTTTGAAACATTTTTCTTTCTTTTATGACTCACCCATGTACTCCAGACAGTGTATTGACATTATATGTAACAGTCTGGAGCTACTCTTAAAACTTACCAGCTTTGACCACAGGATCATTTCTGAGCAAAAAAGCTCAGTAGACTAAGAATCTGAATCCAGACACCTTTTCCCTGGTCACACAGCTGCCTCCACAAAGGCCACTGAGAGTCCAGACCAGTCTCTGCACCCCGGTCTCATCCTGAACAACTACAAAATGCCTGAGCGCCCAGCCACAGACACAACCACACCAGCAGAGAAAGTGAAAATCACTAAGTGAAGAGAAGAAATGAAAAATGAAGTTTGAATTGATCCTATAATCAATGTTATGCTTTTAAGGGGAGTTTTTTGTTGGTCTTTGGTATTGATGTGGACTATTCTGTTTGATCATGATTTTATAAATGGTTTCTATCAGTATATATGACTGACTGATTGCAAGGTATGCTATTGCACTGTAACAGGCTATTCCCCACAACACAGAGATAGAAATTACTTTCTGGTGAGATTTATGAGGTTTTCCCCACACCCTTTGTTTTACAAAAAATGAAGTTTTAAAGCCTATCAGTTCATGATACTACTAAAAACACACCTATAAAGACATTATTAAAGTAACTAAGAGTTTTTAAAAAAATAAAAATTAGACAGTTATGAGGAAGGGCAGCACTCAGTTAACCATAAGAGCACCAGCTCAAGTCAACTAAGAGTTTTGTCACATACATATTTTTAACATTTTGCTGCACAAAGTACTTAGAAAGCTGCTCCTTCAAGGCTTTGCATTCCCTCACCTTGCACTGGACTAAGTGATAGCTATAAACTTTTCATTTGCTCCATTTTCTTGATTATCCAGTATCTGTCCTAAATCTTTCTTGTTGCCAATTAAACCCACTCATCTAGAGAAGAGATTATTTCCTTCTTCTTTTAAGAGCATCGTTATTTCCTCATTACATGGATGGCTCATACTCTTCCTTCATCCCTTTCTCAACAGATGTCTGGATAGCTCAGATTCCCTCAAATTCTCTTACCACCAACCTTGTGCTTCAACCAATACTCCTCATTTTTCAACAAGCTCCACAAATCTTCAGCTATCTCATTTTGCTGGTGTACTAAGCTGGAGAAGGTCCTCGTCACAAGGTTGTCAATGTTCTTCTCCCTTTCCATACCCACGAGTCTAACTCATATTTTGGATTCCAAATCAAGTATACATGTTGATAAGAGGAGAAACCTCACTTCTTTATTTATATCTCACTTCTCTGAGCAAGTGATGTTCCCTTTTATCCCAATTCACATACAGCTCTCCAAAGAGGTTTCAGATAGGCAGGTCTTAACACGTCAAAACTTCCAGTTCCTTTTATTTATTCTCTCTCTTTAGTATATTCTTCATCTAAGAAACCATTTGTTCCAGGCTTTATTCCTAGCATGTGTCATACTGATAGAAATTTTGCCTTGGGATGTTCAATATTCCATCTTCTTTGTGACTCGGTTCAGAGAAAGAAAAAGGTTTTAAAAATCTGTTATAACACACTCATCTCCAGTCCATCCTACATAAACAGAAAGTTATAAAAAGCCTGATTTACACACAGTACTTTTTGTCTGTCTTTTCAATGTCATTACAGAGTTAACATTTATAATGCTGTTGAAAGGCAGGTGTTGCCAGCAATGGGCTAACTGGAAACATTAATGTGACAGTTTATTAATCAATTCCATCTCACAAACTCTAATGTAACAAAAAGAAGCATAAATAAATGCCTGATCTGTTAAAGTAATATATGGCCTTCACACTGAGACCCACTGTAGGAGTGGGCCCACTTTGGGCCCACTTTAAAACTTTAAATTTCCTGGCAATTTGAAGTTCAGGCTGCTAACACTTTAGAGGATAATATACTACCTGAAGGCATTAATGGTTTAAGGGTGATTCATGTTTTCATTTAATTTTCAGTGAAGTTCAGTACTGTTGAAAGATGCTGGATCAATAGTGCTAGTTTTGAGCATATTATCTTAAATTTTTCCCTATGGTCTTATCCACATGAAATGGGATTCAGCTTGGGTAGTACCTAGTGAGCCCCTCTGGTTTCTCAGCTTGTGAGGACCAATCCTAATTAAAAAGTAATATAGAAGACAGTAGGAATAAGTCTGTTGACCTACAGGGAAAGCCCAAAAGAAATCCTCCAGCTTTGAGCTGGAACATTTACAGCTCTGTGCCCCCTTGACCATCCTCAGTCCCATGCTGTCCCTTCCCTTGTGCTGACAGACCTAATGTCCATGTACTGCCTAAAATCAGACAGGATGAATCCAGGTCTCCCTCATTTCCTCTCTCCTGTGCATACACAGACTGAAGGGTTCAGCTTGGACAACGTTTTTACATGGGGTGAAAGAGAACTGAGATTAACTCTGTCACATTCTTTGTCATAATCATGCACAGATGTTCCACATTAAAAACTAATATTTACTGAAATACTTTCAAAGTTGCATCAGAGCTCCTCAGAGTGTGTTAAAAATAAGCACGTGCAAAATATTACATTTAGCTGGGAGCCAGATTCTTTTACCAAAACTACAGACAACTACACAACTGTTTCTCTGCTAATACCATGAGCCAAATCAATCCCCTTCACCTAAACACTTCTGAACTCTGGGACTGATTTTATCTGAGCCTGTATTTGGCCAAGTAATTGTTACCCTCCAGTGAGTACATGACCACATACAAAAAGTTCACGGAATGATCAGTTTATTACATGAAGAAACGTAGTAAACTGTGATTTAAATTTAATAGCCTCAGACAAATTTGCCTGTTTGTTCCACAGAGTGAACTCTCAACCTCCGCTCATTTACAGAGATCCAAGATTCCTGCACTGCACACAGCAATCCAAATCGCCTCAGCAAGTAATAGAATTAAAAAATGGTTTGAGTTGCAAGGGACCTTAAAGACTATCTAGTTACAATCCACTGCCATGGGAAGGGACACTTTCTGCTAGGCCAGGTTGCTCAGCCCTATCCAACCCAGCCTTGAACACTTCCAGGGATGGGGCATTCACAGCTTCTCTGAGCAACCTGTTAAAGCACCTCACCACCCTGTAAGAAGTGTTTGTTTCCCCTAATAATAAGTCACAAAAACAATAACAATAATACAGCACACGTGGTTCTGATAAGACAGAGGCTCAAATTCCTATTTAAGAGACCATCATATGACAAATCCAGTGAAATCGAGTATCTGTCTGAAGCCCAGGGAAAGTGCTTGATTTACAGTCCTAAGTGGACGTCTGCCATGATTTTCGCACACTTTGCTATCTTGGCTGACCTCTCCCAGACATATTTTCTGCAAACTAACAGATTTCACGTTTTTAAATAAAGTGACAGCCGGGAATTCATAAATAATATATCTCCACTGAAATATAACTGCCATGTCTGAGCGGTTTGGGATCCAGGCTGGATCTGCAGCAAAGCCAGACAGTTCAAGTTTATAGCAGCTCTCCCCATTCTGCAGCTACACCCTTAAAAGAGCTCCACTTGTACTCAGCTGCCCAAATATGGACAGCTCAAGCTAATGGTACCTAAATACAAGCATGAAATATTGCCTCTTGTCAGGAGAAGTTACAGTCATGCATGACAAATTTAGGTAGGAAAAAGTGCACAAAATACATCAGACAAAGTGGGTACATGAACACTTTGTTTCAAAAAACAAAGATGAACTTGTGGAATTTGTGTTTGTTTTGTCATTTTGTCTTCAGTGTCATTTCTGCCCATCAGATGGGAATGTCAAACAGCATCCATAGACTGAAATAACACTTTACCCCTGGAACACAGGCCATGCCCCTTGCACCCATTACACAGTACTTTAGGAACTACTCATTTTCTGTTTGGGTGCTAAATATAAAAGTCAAGCTTGTTGGAAATCCCTCTATTCCTTCTTGCTTCTCAAATTGTCTGAACTGTTATCCTGGATCAGAAATCATAGGAAAAACAAGATTTGCTCTAGACCCCATATTTGCCATTCTAACCTTCAGCATGAAAAAGGAGAAGTAAGAAATAACGATCATATAGGATGCTTTTCACAGAGGCAAGTACACATTACTAGATACTTTGGTTACCATCTCCCTAAACTATTTTCATTTTTCTTCTGAAGTTTTTTTCCTATGTTTCCTGAACACCTACACTAAAGACACTGTATGCTTCTTGGGGCACCTCAAACCTTCTGATCTGAAATCACCAATCCCAGACTGACTCATGCTAAAAACCTTTTTCTCTGCACATACACACACACACCCCTTGCACTGAAAATCATCAGAATCCACCATGTTCTGCCTGGTTTCAGCCATTAGGCACCATCTGAGACAGCAACTGAGACCAGACTCCCTTGCTACCCATCTCATATTCAACAGATTTGCAAATAAAAATGTTCCATCTCTCTGCCCTGTAAGATATGTCATAGTTCATACAAGAAAAACTGCTCAAAATCTTAAATTATGCCCCAAACAGCCATGTGAGATAAGACTTCTCAGTATGCATGGAAATTCTTATAATCTTCAGTATCTTGGGTGCTTGGAGCAACTTCTAAACTTACTTTAACTATTCCATGTAGGCACCCACACACAGATGATTTATAACTATCCTAAAAGTTTTTTTTTAATACTTAGAGAAAAGTTGCAGCAGCCACCAAGGTACCTTTCACCACAAGCAAGGGCCTGGTATTCTGTGGGTGGGAGAACCACAGGAGGCAGCCAAAACCTTTTGGCACCAAGAAGGGGAATCCTGGGACTCACTTCACCCAGAAATGAGAGATGGGAAAGTCCAAAACATCTCCCAGCCTAACAAGAAGGATAATTTCCCTGGGCTTTTCCACCCATCAGTTTCCAATTACTCAAGAGATGTATTCTTCTACCTCCCATCCTGGGAGAGTATCTGTTGGTGTAATGAATCTCACAGCTATGTAAATTTTCTACTTGCTCAGCCAAAATTTGTGTTTCCTTTGTCTCATTCAATTACTCCTAAAAACCCTTCTCAGAACATCCTTCTGTTGGAAATGACATAACTTTCCTCATTAACTTTATTAATTATTTGCTTTAATTAACTCTTCTAATTAATTGTTTTAACTAATCATAATAATAAGCTGTGTAATCTTCCACTTTAGCCAGCATGTAGCGAAGTTTTTTTCACAGACTGCTGTGGTTGGAACAGTTTGGGAAAAGCACTGAAACTTTAAGTTTTGCTAAATCAACCTTGATATGCTTTCATGAACAAAGCCTGAGGGAGAGATGTATTGCTGAAAACTGGACACCAGGAAAACAGAAGTTATAGATCACAAGGACATGGTGCAAAAACCAGAGAAAAAGAAGAGACTAAAGAAGACAGTTCAACATTTGTACTGAAAACTCTGTCAGAGAAAAAGATAGTAAAAAGGCTGAAAATGTGTATTAATTATCATGAGAAGTGATAAATCAATAACCAAGAGAAGATAGAATACTAATTAAGAGAATTATGTACTTTGTAACCAATGAACATTGATTTCTTTGTTTGCTAAAGATATGCAAATAATGAGAAAGTTTTGTAAGTGCATGAACATCCAGGTGGAGCTATCACCATGGTGCTGTAAATAAAGTAATGTTTACTTTCTAATGCCAAAAAATAGTGTTGGAGAGTTTGATTTATCACAATGTTTCCTCCTTCTAGGAGGAGTTGTTCATTCCCCTTCTAAACATTACATTTGCATTTCTAATGAATCACATGGTCCTTTCCCACAATGATGTTGTACTTTGGCCATTTCAACCTTTCATGGTCCTTTTCCACAATGATGTTGTACTTTGGCCATTTCAACCTTTCACTGCTGTTACCAATGTTGTCATTTCCCACTCCAGCTAGGTGGAACTAGCAGGGAGAAAACTTAGTTTAAAAAAGGTAGAGAGAGTCTCCAGGTTGCTGCTGCACTAGCACGAATTGTTTTGCCTTCTGAGAACACTGTAATGAAAGGAGAGTACATTTTTCTAAGTGCTAGAAAAATTCTAGTTACTTCTCCCTTCTGTGGTGTGATCATCCATCCCTATTACAGAAAGAACCACAAAGCATCTTGGAGTAGAGAGTAAGTCTCTCTATAAGAATTATGCAAAAGCTCAGGGTCATCATCAGATGGACAGTTAGGGCAGATCTGTGAAATCCAGGGCAAGGCCAGGCATGGAGAGTGAGTTACAAAACATCCACCTCCTCCAGTGAGGGCAGAACAGCTCGAAGATTCAGCCATGTGCCTGGCTGAGAGCAGTGAAGTGCTTGCTAATACCCTATGCACGCACTGGGAGCTGTAATGGCTCTTGGTGAGACATTTTCCAGACACTGCATGGCTCTTCCACAGTCAGCAGCTCTTATTAAAATTTTAATAAATTGGGGCAATAATTGCAGCAAAAAACCCCAATGCTCTGACATAGTGCTAGGCTGAAAAAGGACAGGGAACAGCTGCTTGTCTGGAGCACATCTCAGTGCTACACAGGACCACCCCTGCACTTGTAAATCTGGTCAAACTCAGTCTAAGGGTCATAGTTATCCTTCTGAGAAATGTCATTACAGTCAGAGCTGCATTCACCAGGGGCAGGAATGTTTCATGGTGTGCTCCTAGCAAACAGTCAGTGAGCTGCTCCAGAGCAGCAAAGGCAGGCAGAAATCCAGGGAGCACAACAGGCATGTACAGCCCATCAGCACATCCACACAGCAGGCAGCTCTCAGGGAGGTCCAAAATGCAAATGTGCAGGTCTGAAAGGGCAAGGTCCTGCTCTCCTCTCATCCACCAATGCCTTGTTCATTCCTGTGATGGGCCCCAGGCCAGAAAGACACATCCTAAATCCCACCTTTATCTTGAGACAGACCAAACAAGCTAACTTAATATGACAAACTCTTCCCAGCACTGAAACCCTTTTCTTCTGTAGGAGATATGTAAAATAGGTATGTGTTTTGAAACAAAAAATAGTTCTTGCTGCTCTTTGAAACCAAACCTTTTCTCCTCTTTACACAGATCTTTCAAAGGAGTTCAGCTCAGGTTGAAAGGCCAGATACTTCTACAGTCCACATAATGGCATCAGAATTAGCTGTGAACCTGCTGGTAACTATTTGCCCTGTGCTGCCCTACTTCCAACAGCTGGAAGGAGCTTCTTGATCTGGTAAATTACCACGTACAGTCTTCTCCGTTGTGTAGCTTCTTCCCTCACTGGCTCTGAAAACAGATCCTGAGGAACAGAGAAGTTTTGAATGTCCAGCCCATATGGATGACTGTCTGCACTAGCAAACACCTCTTCCACAGAGACCCTCTTCTTTGATTGGAGGTACAGTATGAGAGGAAAGCTCATGTCCTTACAAACAATGTGATGGGTGAAGGTGTGGGTGTCAATGTCTTCGAAATGGGGCTTAATGTCTCTACTAAGTTTGGGCAGCAGGTTTTTTGTAGAGCCCAGACAAGCCTGAACTTCTCAGCTTTGGGGTACAATAGTAGGTTCCGGGGGGAATATCTGGTAGGCATTTAGGGAAGGCTGTCCCTTCCTAGTACCTCAGCCAATGGGGAAAGGAAGAGGGCAACATGCGGCTGGGAGCTTACGATAAAAAGAGCCCCCTGAAACCTCAAGAGAGAAAACCTCGCGGGCTTTCTCTCTGTGCCCCGGTGGACTCTCTCCCTTTATTCCTTTATTCGAATAAAGTTGAAGGACTCCTCTGTCTCCTTTTTAGACATAAATATCTGGCATTTGTGGATTTTCCTGACAAGTATGTCCAATCAAATCTGCTGTCATTATGAAGAGCTAATTGAGCATATTATGTAAGCTTTGATACACTACAGTGTTCCACAGAATATTTTTCTTCTTTTTTAATATAGGTAAACATTTAAAAATTTTTAATCTATTCTCCATATGCAAATCTTTGTCACTAGTTTGTTTCTTTCATTTTCTTTCTTGTTTTTGAGTTTAAATCATTCTGTAAGAAAAATAACTGTTGGAGGGTTTTTTAAAGCTAGAGTAGTTCAATTTTATGGGAGGCTATTTTGAAAGTGTACAAAGGAGGACCTGATCTTTTGAAAGTGCAAAAAGCTGAGATTTAGACTTGTACCCTCAAAGTCCTCTATCGAACTACAAACCAGTTTAAACTATTGCTCAGACTGTCAGACATCTCTTCTCTGAACAACTGAGGTTGCAGAAATGGTCAGTCATCTTCTGCTGTAGATTTGCAAAATTTCTGTTGTAATCTTGCTATAAAAGGGAGCAGAGTTCAAACTCTTTGAAGCAACAACTAAAGAAACTCACAAAGAACATCTCTCTGACCAAAAGTGTTGCTTTTCTAAGTGTTGCTTCTCTGCAATGCAAAATATTTCAGAAAGAGTAGCAGCAATTGTGACATCTAAAAAGGTAATGCCTCCTGTCAGGTAAACAGTTTTTAAAAAAGTCATGCTGTCCAACATGTTGAGTTGGGTATTTTTTTTTGTTTGGTTTGTGGGGTTTTTTTGTTTGTTTGTTTGTTTTGGGTTTTTGGAGGGGTTTTTTTGTGGTTGTTGTTGGGTTTTTTTTTTTGACAGAGGAAAATTCTTTGGTTTAAAGCATCTGATGATGTCTGCTGTCCTTTTGTTTTCTGATATCTGCTCTGACATTCCAGTACTTTGCCAGCTGTGTGACAAAATTAGTTTCTGACAAAAGCAAAGGCATCCTTTAAGGAAATTCACTCCTTCCATCAAGAATAAAACTAAGCCTCTACAGCTGTACCTATAGTGGCCTTTCACCATCACAGGCTAAGCAAAGTGCCCTCAACTGAAATTCTGATTTAGAGGTTTAAAAACAGGCTTGTCTCTGCAACAAAAAATGGACATGCACAAATACATAAAACATATAGAATAAACATATAGCAATGCTTTTTGTGTTTTGCTTTCACATAAGCTTCTTATTATCATAGGACAAAACAGGAAATATAGGTTGAAACCCCCTGAAAACACCAGTGACAAGGAAAAACAACAACTCAGTTGCTGCTGATGAAAAAGACATGCAAAAAATGAGAAAAAACAAAACCAAATGTTTTCACTGGAGCAATGTCATAATTTTTTTGACAGCTTATCAGAAATGAGTCCAAATAGCAACTCAAATTGTGTTTTTATATGAGTTCTTTCTAATGATAAGGAGTAAATGGTTAAATAAAAGGTAATGTAAAAGAGGTTCGTATTCATTCATGTTGGATCACAGCCAAACTCAGCTGCAGACTTGGACTCCAAATATGCCAAAGTTTAGATGTAGAAAAAACAACATTATTCATTCTAATTATAATAAAAGTATTTCTAATTCACTTTTTTGGCTTCTGCTGGAAACTGAACAAAGAAATCCCAAAGTAGGTATCTGCTGTACCATCTATTTATACACTTGCACAGGAAGGGAAAATACTGAACTCTGCAATGTGCAACAGGATGTAAGTCAGAACTGCAACTGGAGTCCAAATTCCTTGCTTCTGGACCTTCAGCTATTTTAAATGTGCAGTCTTCACACTAAGCTGGCACAAGATCTTGCAATAGTGTTGTACTCAAACACAACACTATTTTCAGGAGATGGGTAAGGAAGCAAAAGCTCTCCTGGAGCCTTGCTACTACTGCTTGGCTGCATTTCTTTTGTGGGCAGCTGAGAAAGGGATGTCTGGCCTTGCTGGGCCGGATCCTTGCACATCCCAGCCTTGTGCTGCTCTTCCCCTGCCCATGATGCTCCCTGGCACTGCTCATGGGCTCCCTGGGCAGTCTCAGGGCTTTCCACCTGATCCCAGCTCATCCCACAGAGCATGCAGGGCCTAACAGGGTCTTGCCATAACAGCAAGGTGGCTCAGGAGTCCTCTTTCCATCCATTACTATTTTCCCAGAGGTTCACTTTCTCTCCATATAATAAACAAGCAGGAAGAATGCAGCTGTTGCAAACAAGGCTGTCAAATCCTGTAGTCATCTAAATGACCACAGCACTGAGCTCTAGGACTGAAAGCCCCTCCACTGCTGCCTAGAATAGAGCATGTTAGCATCTTCTCTTCTGGTGTTGCTTAACAGCTTCCATGAAAGATTAAGTACCTCAGAGAGAAAACCAACTACAGCAAGGATGATAAAAACACATCCAGCAAGAACATTTCATACCACTTCTCCCTCTTGACACTGAGGCAACCGTATGCTCTGTGTTTTAAGAAGAAAAAAATCAAATCCAAATCAAAACCGCAAGCACATTATTTTCACATCTCATTTGTATAACAGATTAATAGTTTCTAAACCAAATCACATCAGTAAGCCTGTTGCCATCCACAGTAAGACATTGGGAGGACATACTCCACAACACAAAAGAGAAAAAACTCTTCTTTCTCCAAGATATGTCCCTTCCTTGACCTTGCCTGCACTAGAGTAAGGGTAAAAGGGGTCTGAACAGTGAGTTGGGAGGCCAAAGCAACCACACATCTTATGGTGTGGAGCAGACACCCGTCTCTGTTCACTGAGATCCTCTATATCCACCAGAATGGTGTCTAGCTGACAAGGACTGTCAAGAGGCAGGAAAGATGTGACAACTAGAATTAGCGCAGAACACAGGACTTTATAGCCAGCACCTGCCTTCTGAGATACCTGGTGGATACTAAAACATGTTGTGTTTGTAAGGAGCCAGCACTGCTCACGGCACTGCACAAGCTGCAGGAGGATATAAACTGATACAAGTCAGCATAAAAGCTCTGCTGATTTCTACTGTCTGAAAACTGGCCCCAAAGATTTTGTTACCTAGACAACTAGAAGGAAACTAATTCTTCCAGTACCACAGAAACTGGCAATATTGAGCTGTTTACAAAGCCTGCTCTTGAACAACACTTACCTTTTTTTTTTTTTTGTTTATAAACTATTTGGGCCCTTCCATAGTAAGCTGACTTGTATCTGTCATGGTTAGCACAGATATAATTCATCTCATTAAGAAGGGGTACAAACTTATTTTCTGATGAATTCTCCAGGCTTGCTAAGCAAAATAAGGCATTTGGTGCTCGAAGTAGGTTACAAATAACCCCATGGTTAAAGCACTGTCAGCATTGGTCTGTATCAGATTCCTCAGTCTTTTTTCAGACAGACACAGCTCACAAGGTGCCTGCTCAAACCCACTGTATAGCTGGAACATGTAGAGATGGGACCCTAGAGCTCTGAAGTGTTACGGTATCATGGTCACAACCTAGGCTGCCCCAGGACAGGGGCTGCTGCCTGTTGGTTCTGCTACAAGGAAGAGGGAGCTGGTTTCCTCTAACTGCCTTTATTTACTGTCTTTAGAAAGGACACCATGGAATTCCTGAAGCCCATAGCACACCTTGTCTTGAAAGGCTTGACCATGCATTCTTCCATGAAGTAAATCATGTGAAAGACTTCAGTTGTGCTTCAGAAACTGGAGTGGCCTTCCCTGAACTCCTCTGAGCTCACAGAGAACTCACATCTGCAGACAGTGAAAGGAAAGACTGGGCTGGTTCACCTCTCATCATTGCCTGACCTCACCTTGTGCCTTTGTAAGGCATCGCCACTGGCGTCAGCAGGGCCTGAACCGAACTGCAAAAAATTCAGCAGCTGCTCCAAAACTCACAGCAGCCTTTGGATGGGCAGAGGCCAGCTTAGAGTCTTGTGGGACCTCAATGAGAGTTTTGGAAGGAAATTCCCCATTTCAGCTACAAGGGACATGGTCCTGCTATCCTGGACAAAAGATAGGGAAAATGTATTTCTAAATGAGCTCCTTCTTAGTCCATTGCATGCTCATTTCTGTGGGAGACAAGAATTAGATCCTTGATATTTAGATCAGCAGTCCATTTTCTCTCTCTTTCTCTTTCAGTTGAGAAAATGCATTATAAATATAAAAAAAAACCCCTCCTCACTGGGTTAAGGAAAACCTAGAAAATTCAATACTTAGAACAACAAAAAAAATAGAATAATACAAGAAATAAATTTGTTTGTGGGTATAAGTGGAAAATGAGAAATTTTCAGCCTTCTAGTCCAGCAATAGATCTATCTGCTTTCTGTATTTATACAGCAAAATTTAAAAAAAAAAATTAAAAATTGAGAGGCAATCAGAGTAGCATAGTCCCTGCTGGAAAAATTGTTACAAGCAGCACACAACCTTTTCTAGATTGTTTACACCTTGGGAAGCAGCTTCACTGTGGAGAAGGCATGAACGATATGCAGCAGGAGAGACCTGTAGCCTCCTGGGGAAGGTCTGTGCTAATTACCTGGCGCAACAGGAGGCACAGCTTTCTTCATCTTCATTGGGAATAGGAAATCGTGTTTGCTGTGGACAATACACACCTCACTGAAGCAGTGAAGGTACTAAAATAAAAGTTTTCTGGAGCACCAGCTCATCTTGCTGGCTGCTCTTGCAATCCACCAGGAAATGTAGAAAAACCTTGAGGAGGCTTTTCATGATACCCCTTATCCATGGGACTGCAAGAGATCAGTTTTCACTCCCTTATGCCTATGACACACAGCAGACAACCAGGTCTATGAAACGAGAGGGGTTCCACATTCTGCTGAACCAGGTTAGTGCTGATGCTTCATGTTCAGGCAAGATGTTTCACTCAGAGACCCCTATTACACCACATGAATATTAAATTCAAAACCCCATTACATGCCTCTGTAATGGAAAATTCCTTTTATTGCACAGAACTATAGGGGCTTGAGAGAAGGAAAGCCCAGTTAGTTATAAATACTTCATAAACAATGAAGCAATTTTAAGACCTGGAAGGGATGGTTCATGTGCCATTCTTTCATGAAAAATGGTCTCCTTTTCTCTTTCTCTGCAATTCAGATTTTTTTTTTTTTTTGTTAAAGCAATGCCTATTTTCTGTCAAAATATCCCATAAAATTATTGAATGCCAAGTTTACTTAGCTGAACAAAATGCTAATTTTTTTAAAGGGAATTGGCCCATATAAACACAGTCTTTGGCTGACTTTCCTGAAAACCTTTGAAGAATCCATTTTGGTCTTCAGATTATCCACTTAAGGAATGGGTGAGAAGCTGAGCAATGTATCCATGGCTTCTATCTCCAGCTTCACACCACTGGTATTGCTACACTGGGATACACAGCAAGGTCTTAGTTGTGTGCTGGGCTAGACAAACTCACAAGAATTCACATGTAGCTGGAATGCCTCCACCCTGATTTCTGCCTCTATGGAACACAAGCTAAACTTGCCCCCAACATATTAAAATTTGGGTTCTGTAACACCAAAGCTCATAGACTCCAACCCTTGCAACGCCCTAAAGAAATAATGTAAACATTTCAGAGAACAGACACATTTTGGCCTTCAGACACTGTTCCTGCAATACAGCAGGTCCTATGGAGCATCACAAAGCCTTTTTATTTGTACATTGCCACCATCTCTGTCCTTGGCACAGGGGCAAAGTCAGGGATAGGAGTGTGACTGAGGCATTCTGTGCTCCAGAAACAGGAGCAGCTGGGTACAGCATCTGCAGGAGCACCCATGGGGGCTGCTCTAATTTAAACTGGCCCCTGAGCAGCTCAGAAGCTAAGGAACAGAAGCAGAGATGTCTTAAGTGACTGTTGTACTCTCTTCCTGAAGCTGCACCTTTGGAAGCACAGCAGAAAATAACAGCAGATTGTAAGAGGGCCAGGAATAAAGCTGAGCAGAACAGTCTCCTCACCCAACACTGTCTTCTACCCAGACACCAGCAACCCTAAAATTGCACCCTGCTGCAGGTCAGCATTGCTTGCTGTGTCACCTAAGAGGAAGAGGGAAATGTCTCATCTTATCCTGGCTCTAGTACTGACTAATGTAATTTCACTTCCATAGCATTGCTTTGGAATTACCCTCTGGAAACCAGGAGCAATCAGCCTCTCTTAGAACACAGAACTGATGAAAATTTGAGTTTTGATCTTGGGATCATTCCAGATGGAGCAATCAGGCTTGAGGCTTTTCCTAATCAGAAGAAGAGAGTCAAACAGGTAACAAGCAAAGAACTCTGCTGTGTCATACAAATAATGAATCTTACTCAAGAACAAGTATCAGTGGACTGATAGCAGACTGTGTCTGATGGATTACATTGGCTGTCAAAGAAACTGCTCTTCCCTAATAGTACATGCCCTCAATGGGGAGACCTGGGAATGGGGGAAGAGGGGAAGAGAGGGGAGCAAAAGGGAATTAAAAAAGCAATTCAGCATTTATCCCACAGCATGGTGAACACACAGAAACTGAAGCAGGAAGATGGGAAGTCTCTCATGATCCATACAAGCTACAAGACAATATCCTGGATGTTCAGCCCTGCAGGTGAAAGACTTTGACTAACCCAGAGAGGAGAAAAGCATTCTTATCTGCTGCTGCTGACTGCTTATATCTGATAGTGGGGCACAAGTTCTAGCCAAGCAGACTTAATTTCTCATCTGGACTCATTCACATCATATCTGAGACTGGAAGGAATGGGATGGCCTTCAGGTATGTCTCCAGATACAATTCAGGTTCAAGCCCATCAAATGTTCAGGATTTTATTTCAAACCAAATCAGCTTCTCCTGTAAATTCAGAAGTGATTCTCTGGAGATACAGGTTTGAAGAGCCTTCTGTGATCCATAGCATTTCTGGGAAATATGATGTATTCTTGGGCCTAATTACTGACAAATTCAAGCACACAAATAGATCTCTGGTCTTCAAATAATTTTAAACAGAAAATCTTTGTTTATTGGGCAAAATTATCTCAAAAACTGAGTCTGCAGTGGTTAGAGCATGCAAATGAAAGCATTTCTCTAACCACCTCTCTTGCCCTTCGATAGAGGCCACCCTCCCTCTCCTTGCCAGCTGCAAAAGAGAATGAAAACCTGTTCCTGAGTTTTCAGATATGGAAAGGCAGCATCCTCAACCCCCCTGAGCTGGCCAGCACATGGCACACTGACCACATGATGAGAGGGCATTAATAAGTTCCCCATTGAAACAGGAGCTTTCCTGAGGCCACCACACACCGTGTCTGCACACTTGGCCTGGGACACCCATCCCACCTGAGGAATCTCTTAGCAAGTTATTTACAGGGTTTCTTCTGCCTCAGGAGAAGAGAGTGAGCACACAGGAGCTAACAGGTGTGAAATCAGCACTAAAGGGTTTTTCATGCAGCTGGTGAAGCTGGTTTTTCATGCAGCCCTCAGTGAAAGGCAGCTTCTCCTACATGACCTTATTTCTGTGGGTCCTCTCATTGCTGCTGTGAAGATAGCCATATACCCTACCTCCTGTGGGTGTTACAAGTGCATCAAAGTCTTCCAAGTGCTGTGTAATCAAGTAAACCAGTAAAACACAACATGATTTTGTTTAGAAAGCAGACTCATTTATGTATTTATAATAACAAATAAAAAGAAACTAAAATAATGCCAATGTTTATGGTTTGGATTGGAAGGTAACTAGTAATTTTGCCAAGACAAGAAGGGCAAGAAAGTTGTATTTTAGCCTAATTAATCAGAACTAATGAGCCCCTAAAACCTTGTTTCTCTCAATCGGCACACTATCAACAGTGATACTATAGTAGCCTGTTCTCCATCAAAGAGCAGCCCAGGGGCCATCTAATGACACTCCAATGTGAGCGTCTCCGAGTTTTCCATGAAATAAAGATTGCCTGAATTTCCTGACCAGATGGTGGAACTGTGAGACAAACTGTCAGATGGCTCTGAAGTGTTTAACACAATTAAGGATATGCAATCTGGAAACACCCTGGGCTCAGACAATCTGTCCACAGATTTCTGTAAAGCTTTCAGAAACAAATCCACACAGTCTCCTTCTGAACAAGCTTAATGATTTTTTAGCCAACAGCAAGGGAATCGGGGATCACAGGAAGCAAACAGAACCCCTTGCTGATGCCTTCTCACCCCCATAATGGGTAAGGCAGCAAAGGAGCAGAACATCATCTCAGGAAGAACTTCACTGGAAGAGTTTTTAAGCATTTGAATGCATTGCCCAGGGTGGTGATGGAGTTGCCACCCCTGGAGGTGTTCAAGAAACAGCTGGATGTGGCACTCTGTGCTGTGGTCTAATTGACAAGGTGGTGATTGGTCAAAGACTGGACTTGATGATCTTAGAGGCCTTTTCCAACCTAGATGATTTTGTGATCAACAGTTGACAAACATCATCAAATAGAATCAGTTTCTCAACAGCAAACATTTCGTGCTCATAGTGCTTTTCATCCAAGCAAAGGAAACACTAATTCTCTCTACACTCCTCAAAGACTTGCAATTACACCACCTGCACAGACAGGGAAACTGAGGCACATTGCTTCACAGCTCATCTCCATCCAGCAGACCAGTGTGAGAACAGCACATACTGGGGCTGCCTTCTCTTTACTCACCCTGTTCTCCCTTTATTTGCTTTCCATCTGCCTAAGGAAGCAGCTCCCAAATGCCTAACATTTCCACAAGCTCAGGAAAACAGCTTGCCTTTGAACTAAGCGAGAGAGAGAACACCCACAGAATGGGAAAAGCCCACATCTCCCACTTCAGAGCAGCAGAGCTGAGTGGAGAGTGACTGAGAACAGAATCACACAAATACATGGCCCCAGCTACCCTCTGCCAATCGTTTCACCAAAACACATATCCCAGGACCAGGAACAGGAGCACCCAGTAGCAAACATCACATATGTGACATTTCTCACTGAAATATTTTGTCTACTCTGGAGTAAAGGAAGAGGGCTACTGCCTAAAACATACACTCACAGATGGAGGAAGAAAGGAAAAGGCTGGAGGAGAGGCTGAGCTGCTGCAGCACAAAAAGAGAAAAATTAATGCCCATAGCAGAGTTCAAGATCTCCCATTTTCAGGTGTGCTTTATGACCTGTTAAAGGGCAACAGGGAGATGATCACAACATGTCACAGTGGGTGATGTAAATCACAGAGTCACAGAATTATTAATGTTGGAAGGTACCTCTGGAGATCATCTAGTCCAACCCCCCCTGTCAAGGCAGGGTTACCTCACATCAAATCCACTCTAGGCAGGCATTTGTCCTCTTTGATCTCCAAACAAAAATACATGAAGGGCTTGAGAGAGCTTAAAATAACTTGAGGTACACTGTACATAAGGCATATTACCCATGTTTCCAAAACAAGCAGAGAAAACCCAAGGTATTCAGTTTAAAGAAATGCGTGTTAGATCTGGGGAAAAACCTACATATAATTGCATGGCTAGAACTAAAACCTGTGAGTGCCCAGAGCCATGAGCTCTTGTTCCATGACTACTTTAAGCCAACATAACCACCAACTGCTGCCAAAAATCAAGTTTCCCACTTCACACTCCTGTCACTCCTTCCCATTCACACCAGCAACTGGGATCTGCATCAAGCTGTACTGATTTATGAACACCAGCAAGACTGAAGAAGTAGAGGTGCGAGTAAAACTCTGGAAGTAACTGTGGTATTGTCATCTCAAATTAAATTCATCTGCCTTTAAAAGATACATGTGACCTCTTTTCCTACCCCTTACACTAACCTTGCAGCCCTTGTCTGACTCTTCCGGCCAAAATGGTGTGTGCCTCCTCTCTGGGCTGAGCTTCACAGCCCAGGGTCCTTAGGAACCTGCAGCTCATGGAAGAGGTGGCTGTGCAGCCACACAAGTCCCATATTTCCTACTGCTCAACAGCCAGATGGGAAAACACGTCACTGCACAGCTGAGAACTGTATTGAGAACTATATTTGTTGTACATGCTCAGATGAACAAATAAAGGCCTTACAGGTAATCTTCAGCTCCTGCTCCACCAACTCCTGAGTATTTGTTTTCACACATTTCTGTTCTGGTTCAGGTATTTGATTGCAATATATTTATACATACAGGGAATATCCTTTTCCACTGTGCAAGATTCCTTATGTAGCTATTCCTGGTAAAATGGCCACACACTACACTTGACAATACAGCTAAAAAAGCCAGTGAAAACCTGCTACTACATATTTAAGTATGTATAATAAATTGAAATTGTGCCTGCAAAAGCAGAGCAGGGAATCTGATGCTAGACTACAATCAAAGAGCAAACAGGCTGCAAGAAGGTATTTCAGGCTGGAAGACCCCAGCTACCTAACATGCCAGAAGATGAGAACTCAGCCAGTCAGTGTATCTTCAATTAAAGGAGGAACAAACCCAAAGCCTGCAAATGCTAGTCAAAATCACCTTACAACCTTTAAAACCAGATGGTTGTGGCATACCAAAACTAAAAAGATACATACATTCCTGCCTTAAATATCTTGGTTTATATCTGTCTCAGAAAGCTAGGAGGGTAACAACACTACTTTGAGTTTTTGGGATGTTAGGCTTGCCGCTGAATGCAAGACAAGTGCATAGGGATGTAACAGGAGCAATTAACTGCCCTCCTTGCTGCATGTGAGCCCAATCAATCAGGAACTAGTTGGGAACCCTCCTGCTCAAAACAAGTTACAAGCTGCCTCCTCAATTGTGGGAAGAGCACGAGCTCCCTGCCACTTGCTACAGCTCAGACTCACCACATCACTTGAGCTAGCAGATGCAGCACCAGACTCAAGAACTGCAGGAGCCATACTGATTTGAAGCATCGCTGGTCCTAGAAGACTTTTTCATGCTTCTCCTTGAATCATTGATGCACTCAGCTGACAGGCTTAAGGAGGTGACAAGTGACCTGCTATGACCCTATACATGAGCACGTGATTCCATTTTTTAGAGCTGTCATGCAGTGTAAATTCACAGCTTTCATGCGGGTTATTTGAAAATTAGTTCAATAGATGCTGGAGGTTTCTTTAGTGTTACACGGGCAGTTGCACAAAGCTTGGCAGTGCTTGAGACACATTCTGTAATTTCCCCAATACATATTTGTCATCTTCTCACATGACCTGTCTGACACATTGTTCATGAGCTCCCTGTGCTCCACCTGTCAATATCTCACCCTGCATGTGATGTCTGTCAAAAAACCCTCTACACAGCTCCAGGTTCACTCTCAACCTCATATACTTCCTCTCTCTCCAAGCTCATGAAAAACACCTTCCCTAGGCAGTTTCTTCAAAAAAATTCTTGTCTACAGATGCTTTGATAAACAGCCTGTATTACCATAAGGACGTTATATATTAGGTAGTGTAACTGGTAATTCTGAGATCAAGTCTTCTGGTACACATTCATAATGTTTTCCTACTGCTATTATCCAGCAGAACTACTAATGAAAATCAGATAGCAAAGATAAATAGTAAAAGGCAAATAAAGTCTTCATGCATTGTGCCATGGTCTTTGTTCCAGAGACAGATGGCAGCCTGAAAAACGCAGGGCTTCAGTCTGGATGGATGGGGTAGTGTGGGGCTTGGCAAATCACTTCATCCTGCTCTAAATCTGCAAGGTGGGACATTCTGGCTAACAAAGGCATCTCCCTTATTTGTTTTTGGACAAATTATCAAATGTGCAGTTTTATATACACCAAACATGACAGTTTCAGATGATGGCCTTTCCCTGCACAAGGACAATTTCAACCTCAGTGTGTAATTCAAATCTCATAATTTCGTTGGACAATTGCAGATCAAAGCTCTGAAAAGGTCTCACTTTCTTCTCCCTGCTTCTGAGCTGAAAATGAAAACCAGAGGGGGGCACTTGATGAAGATTTTGTTGATGGGATCACCTACAGCTTTCTTTATTGGCACTGATCACAGCTTATAAATTCAGACATAAATAATTATTTTCATTAAATAGCATCCCACACACCAAATGATTTTTTCATCCAGCAGCAGCTATGACAGACAAAAAGGATGTTAAGCATAAGCAGTTTGAAATGTAAGCACCTCAAAAGAATGTCCAGTTCTTAATTACATGGCTCAAATTGTCATTTAAAATCATTGGTTTCAATTGTTATAGGCTCAGGCTGTCATCCAGCATAGATCAGCATGGTATAAGGCAGGATCTGGGCTTTACAGCATGTACCATGGGTACACAACTTGCTCCTAGAAGTAAGAAACTCCATGTCCTTCAGTTCTCCTCTAGCCTGTTATGCAACTCGTGTAAATCGCTCATCCTCCACAAAGTACATCAACTGGATGTCCCACAGCACTGTCTCTAACCACAGGGACCAGCTGAACTCACAATCAGCCAGAAGAACTTTGTGAAGCTCAACCTGTCATGGTGCCAAGAGGACAAAGTACCTTCACCTGTGCCTGTCATGGGCACCCAAAATGTAGGGTACACCCACAGGGACTTTCAAGGCAGCCACCGTCACACCAAGTGATCATCCAAAGTCTGACAGCTACATCCAAGCATAAAGGAGCATTTAAGGAATAAGCTTCCTCAAGGACAATGTGTTATTGCCTTCCACTGGTGACGAGTGATGCCAGGAACCCAAGACTCCTTACACCTGGAAGTGGCCATCAGCAAAATAAAACTGAAGAGGTGGATGTGGAATGTATGCTCTTGAAAGCACTGCTCCTACCTCTGAGGCTGTATTTGGGTACCATGCACCCAAAACAACAACTACACATCTTTGCAGCCTGGCTGGGCCACCACACGCTGATCCTCAGGATGAGTATTGATCTCACTCTGCTCCCTTATCAAGCAACGCTTCAAGAGAACACAGGTTTGAGCTTCCTTCAGTTGCACCACTAGAGGGATGCTAAAATGGGAACTGGCAAAAAGAACTTGGAGAAGGCATTTAAAGGAATTACCCTAGGTCAGAAGCATGAGACAAAGGTTTTCAGGCTCTGGCAATTCAGCTAAACAATGCTGTGGTCAGGGCCCAAGGGCTTTGACATTTTCCTCTACATAATCTTCAATTTTATTAGGTTTCCAGTCGTTTTTGCACCTCTTGGCAAAGGTGCATTTGTAAAAGAAGTAGCATTACAACTAAGCTGGAAAAAGCAGTCTGCCTGTTTCACCCAAACATGCACGAAGGACATTAAACACACACAGCAGCAGCAAATAGCTGCTGGTGTTATCAATATTTTCTAATCTGTCTCCCAGCAGGTCAGGTGGAAAGAAAGTCTCTCTGGGGTTTCTTCAGCTGAAGTGTGATTGATCAGCTCTAGCTGAACTGAACTGTTCCTGTAAGTGCTTCTGTAAGCAAACTAATTACAAACCCCTAGTAGACTGTATTTAGTTCATGCATTTAGCAGTGACATCTGCACTAGCTGAATCAGGCTGGAACAAGCAAACCTACCCCTGACACAGCATCTACTGGAGAAAGCATATTAGACTTCTTTTTGTTCAGTTTTTTCTTTCTTCTCCCCAGCCCAGTGACCCTTTGTGACAAGGATTTATGGAACTAGCAGTCTAAAGGGGGTCATTGCAGGGCAAGCAAGTGTAAAATGAAAATGGAAGAGGCAGCTGGAGATTAGCTTAAAGTGAGATTCATGTTGTACAATTATCACAGTAAATTCAGGAGTTCAGAGGAGACAGCACTGTGCTTTCCTTCTCACTATGCACGTCAGAGTGATTTAGAAGTGACCATTTGTCCTGCTACAAACAACTTAGTCTTGAAAGTGCCTTGACTTTCTACTTGCTGCCCCAAACATGAGGTGCAATGACGCACCTTCTGCTCTGCACCTCTCCATTCTCATGGGGAAACACAGCAAGGTCTGAGTATTCCAGCAAGATATTTGTAAAAACATCCCTTTGCTGGAACTGCTGAGGAACATTCACTGGGGAAAGAAAAAGGGGAAATGAACACCAAAGAACAGAAAGCCTCTTTACATTGATTTATCCTCTAGTTCACTTTCTTAGGCACTGAATTATCCATCTTCCACACAAAACTATGTATTTATTACTATCTATTTTCCAGACATCCCACAATACATACCAAGAATTGTTTTTTACAGAGAACTTTCAGCTCAAGGATATATCTAAGGGGCTGGATACCAGCAAACCCACACTTCTTTGCCTTTCCTTCTCAATTTTGAGCACTAAATATTATGTGGGTCTCTCAATTCTTGTTTCATAGACATGTCCAAGGACTCCAAATGTTAAACATGTATGTGAGCCTTAAGAATGGTTTCAGACTGACCACATGCATTCCACACTAGTGCAGAAGTAGCTGGTGGACTGGAGATTAAACCAGTGCTTCTGCATTACTGCTGCTTCTTTTTCTATTCTCCTGAGGACTATAAAAGTGTGTGTATTTATTCTGAGGAGAATCCAAACAAGTTTCATTCACTTGTTCTATAAAACTACAATAGCTGAGTCAGTCTTTAAAAACATGGGTTTTTTTAGTGTTTATCCTTCATATGTACTTAATCACTTACCATAAATAGGAATGGATAACTTTTTGTTTACTTGAAGGTATGAACATTTCTATTTTCCAGAACTGTCTGAAAGAGAAATTTCCCAGGCATAATCTCCTGGAGCATATTAATTGGCACTAGTGGCTTCAACCTTGAAGCAACTCAGCTTTAACTGTAAAACTAAATGCAAAGTTAATTAGTTGGTTTTTTGGTTGTGGTTTTTTTGTTGGTTTTTTTTTTTTTTTTTTACAGAAAAGCAACAATCCACCACTGGCCTGATTTATCCTGCTGCTGGAATTGCTTCCACCAAAAGAAAAGCCATGATTAAGTAAAAGGTAAGTGCAATTTTCAGTAGGCTTTTGCCTAGGGTTGCACCAGTAGAAAGGTCACCGGAGCTGGGTCCTCTGTAGGTAGGACGCTCCCATAATGGCAAAGTAGATCAGGACAAGCCTAACTCTAGGAGCATTAATGGATTAGTCACCTAAGTGAACTAAGATGCTTAAGCACCCTTCTTCATCCTCTGGCAGGTTAAGGCATCCTGCAATTAAAGTTTAGTTGGGAGAAGGATTATCAGGCATGTATAAGCTTTGAAACAGACCTGTCATGTATGAAGAGCAGCTGCTGATATTGATGCCCTATGGAGAGGCTCCCTTGGAGTTTGATTACAGCAGTCCAACATTTCAGTTTATGAATTACACTCAAGAACAGTTTATCCCCCCATGCAGATGTGATCTTATCACATCGGTCCCCTCTGAGATGCCCAGTAGATCTTTTAATGCTTTTGGACACCTTAGATTATGGAGTCAGCTTGATAATTCTGCTTGAGGGGATTTGTCAAAGCCATTAGAGTGCAGACTGCATGCCTGCACTGAAGGATGTGGGATCACCTGCCTGAGCCTGCACTGGGCTAGCTGGGACCTCAGTGATAGATAGAAGTGCCCTACTATGAGCTAATTTAGCAGAGACAAGCCTCAAACCAACAGCTTTACACAAAGCTTAATCCAAATCCTCAAGATTCAAAACATTTTTATTCATTCCCTTCTCATTCATTTTCAGCACTGTGTCATGTGTTAAATTTGGGAAAGCCAAAGAAAACAGACACTACCCTCAGGAAGGCTGTACCCTGAGGATTTCCAAACCAGTCAAAACCAGGAAAAATGGAAAAAGAGATACAAACCCAATCACAAAGCTGAACTGTGGGTCCAAGGTTACTCAGAAGAAAGGATGTTCAAGGGTCTGCAGACAATTTGGTCCTTCTGAAGCAATGAAGAGACTTGGAAACACCCAGTTACCACTTTGAAAACCTGACAATACTGTGTCAGTCAAAGCACACTTTGAAACAGTAACGCTGCCTAAAACTCAAGGAGGTGAGATTTTCCATGCTCAATGGGAGGCTACTGGAAATAGTATCAAAGAGGAGCTGATCACTCAAAAGCTGGCCTCTAAACCTTTCCAAACTGTGGTTCAGAAAAGCTTCACAGCAACAACCTTGGGAGGAGGGGCTGGGACGAGAATCACATTTTTCTGTTCAGTTTGGTTTGTGGGAGACGTTGGTCCAACCCAGTAAGCAGGAAGATGAATGTGTTCTCCTGGGAGAGAAGAGCAGAGCTGCTGAGCAACAAATCTTGTCCACAGAACCACTGACAGGCCTGTATGGAGACAGGGCCTGCAAGTCCATCCAGCTTAACCCTAAAAACAGAGAAGGGAAACTATACCTTCCCATTCCCATTCGGTGTCCAAACCTACCAGGGGGATAAAACACCTGATCTCAGTCATTTCTCCAGCTGCCCATCACAGGGTGGTGAGGGCAGCTCCCAGAACACCTGCAGCTCAGGGCATGGCTCTTCCCAGGCACTTGGAAATGGGGCAGGATATTCTGAACTGAC
This sequence comes from Irena cyanogastra, assembly GCA_013397155.1. NCBI lineage: Eukaryota > Metazoa > Chordata > Aves > Passeriformes > Irenidae > Irena > Irena cyanogastra. Next base: position 18,396 of record VWZV01008135.1, on the reverse strand, counting down.
TGCACAGGAGAATAACACATAGACCCTTGTGCAACTCTAACCCACAAACTGCTGTCTCTAGCAGCAAACATATGGCAAAATCAGGAACAGAGCTGGGAACAAAACCACATTTTCAGCTCATTTGCTTTTTCCAGGAGTCACCAATCACCCAGGTCCAGTTATCATGCCAACTTAAGCAGCAGCTGGCTTTTCACAGTTTATGTAATATTTATTATACAAGCATCTTTCCTTCATCTACCTTAAGAGAGCTTCAGAAAAAAAAATTTCTTCCTTGATTAGCATAGGGACTGTCTACCTTTGGGACTCGGATGCGTTTCACAGGAAAGGGAATGTGAGCACTTAAGGAAGGTGCCTTATAGTTGTGACAGGTCTTTTATTTTGCCTTTCCAAGTAACTGAAACTCAGAGCAGACCCTTACATTTGTGTCCGGGCTGGGTGGCTGCATCCTCAGTGAAGCCAAATATCCAAACCCTTGCAAACAGGCCATGGCTGAGACAACGGCTTCCCAGCCACAGCAGTGTTGACTGTGCTGGGATACATTCCCATTTCCCTACTGCCCACTGAGCTGCAAAAAGAACTCAGTACCTATAGCTTTACAGCTCCTTGGGAGAAACCATTCCAAAAAGTTTTATTTTGAGACATCCTGCTGCTACATTTTTATTCCATTACAGCCCACTTGAAATATTCCAAGTCTGTTTTCACATGGATGATAATAAGACTTTGCATTTGTGCTACCAACAAACATCCTGCCATCCCTAGGGGAGGCTGTGAGGGAAGGCACAGACTTAAGTAGCAGAATCCATACTGGAGTAAGGATGGGGATACTGGATCTCCTGGTTCCTCTGCCTCACACATTCCTGAATCATCTGTTTTCCAAAAAAAATTTTAAATCTTCCTTGGGAAATGTGATCAGTACATATTTACCCTGTTTTTCTCTGGAAAAGGGGCTCATGTAACCAAACCAGTTGCCAACCCCTCTCCCAAGAAACCTTCAAATTTGCTAGGTGACTTTAGACAAATCTGAGAGGATTTACAGCCTCAGGAAGGGTCCTTACATTCCTGCACTTTTTGGAAACCAACAATTGAGCAGAGACCTTCAGACTGTCATCTCCAAAGAGGGAGAACACTGTTTACACTGCCCAACAGCACAAACATGTTTACATATGTATTTATGTGTGAATACCACATGTATATACACATGGAGTCACAGACTGACCAGCACATGCAGAGCTCTGGATCAGCTATTTCCTGCTGACTTTTTTCTTCCCCTTTAAATCTAAAAACTATGCATCTTTCTAATTCAAATACAATAACTTTCTTTTTCTAAAACTAGAATAAAATATACTTTGCTCTCTCACTACTTTGCTGAGTTATTTATATTTTTATCTTATTTGGTGAAAAGCTGCTTCCTATCAAACTTTCCAGACCCTTTTGCCTGTAATAGATGGCTTTGTCACCTCCACCACTGGGTGCAGTGTAGCAGCTAAGTGCCACTGGATATGGTATGTGAAGTTGTTATAATAAATAGTTTCAAATCTAGTCTGGATCAGAGAAACAGCCCTGAAGCAAAGAAAATTCAATTGCTTCTTTCTAGTTTCAGGAAGATCAAATCATCAAGCATTTGAAGACAACATCTCTCCTGCTTGGATCCCTTGCATTAAGAAAAACACAACTGGAGAGCACAATGAGGCAGAGAGAGAACTGTTACCCTGGAATAAGACTTGGGAATCATGATGCTTCCCCACAGAAAACTGCTAATGCTCAAATACAAGCAATGGACAGCACAACATGAACCCCATGAATGGACGCCCATTACATGAACAGACCTACGAGCAAATAGAGATGAGGGGATTCTGATTGTCTTTACATTTCCCTTGTGTGCTCTGTCACCTTTTTGAGGAACAAAATGAACTGAATTTCCACAGAAACATCAATCCCTTCCTCTCTTCAAAGCCACACAAAAATGCTGTTAAAAAGGCAACATTTTTTTTGCATGTGATAATGAATGTTTGTCCAAAACAAGAGTATCGAGCCTGCCAAACTACTTTTGGAAGGGCACCATATCTGGTGCATGTTTGAACTTCTTTCCCATGGAAAGCAGTTTCAGGGAAGAGGAAGGGTGCACACCAGGACCTCTCATGCTGCTTTGGAGCAGGGGTGCAAGCAATGCACAAGCTAAAACCTGGAAAGAAGCTTCACAGCAACTTCCCCAGCCTCTCTTATACATGATAATTGTTAGTAGAAATACCACAAGTTATTTCTTCTGTTTTTTTAATCTCATTCTAACTCATGTTTTGTATCCAATGTTTCAAGGACAAGTGCATCATTCCTATATAATGTGAAAAACAACGATTTCTCTAAGGCTTGATTGAGTCAAAACTGCAAAACCACATGACACTTCCCGAGGCACGTCTCAGTCAAACAGGACTTGGAAAGGTTCACATTCAGAAAACAAGGCAAGCTTCAAACAAATGTTGAGATCATTACATGCCTAAACTACCCCATGGACTGCCTCCAAAACTCACCCAAAATCATCAGGAAGTGTTTCCCTGATTTTGATATTTTACTCAAAAAACCCCTTGTATTTGCACAAGACAAAGTAATCCACCAGCACTTGCCAACTAAAATGAATTGCATTAAATTCAGACACTTTTAGGTTACTACAGTTTCTTTAAGAAGGAAAATCAACAGTGCTGAACCTGTCAAACAATTAAAATCCACAGAATGTCCCATTTTACAAGAAGACTGAAGCTGTGCTGCAATTTCTTTCTCCCAGAGGTTAACAAGGAAAGGCAAGCATGGCAGTTTTGCTGATCTTTACCTCTGAGATAATCCCGGGTGCACCGACCTTCCCTCAGGACACAGAGTCAGATGTGTGGAGGACAAAGGTGAGCAAGCCTGACAACCTGTTAGGAGAGAGACCAGGTCTGCAGAGGAAGTACTGGCTGCTATTTATTTCATACTATTGCAGCCCAAAGTTGCTTTGTGCAACAATGAACCAAACCCTGTGAAACACCAGTGAAACTGAATCCAGCAGGGAACTGGGTGGCAATCCAAGCAAAGGAGTTTGGAAAAGGGAATACAGTAGTGTAAGAGAATTTCTGGGGATTTCCATGAATTTCCTTGGACCAGCTGTCTGAAGAGTCATTCCTTTAGTTTCCCCTGAATGCAAGATATGGCAGTAAAATCATGGAATGTGCTTGGGATTAACTCACTGTGCTTAACGAGATGGGCAAAAACTCACAGCAGCACAGGTGACATCTGTGGGCTGACACCAGCTTTACACAGGATTAAACACTGACTTGTCCAATGGGGCTGTTAGGGACAGTCAGGGAGCTAATCAGGAATAAATAAATCAGTTTTTAATAACAGCCTTGGTCCAGACTGAGCAAGATCACACCTATTCTTACACCACACCTATTCTTCTAACCACCCTATTTTCTAGCTTGGTGCTCGGTCTGGGTCTAGAGAAGAAATTTTAGAAAGCATATATAAATGTGCCTCTTTTGATGTCTGGCACATCTTTAAAGATCAGTCATCCTACAGATCTTTCTTAAAAACCTGTGCAGTAAAAATGCACTCTTTTCAGCATTTGAAGTCTGTTAAAATTATTTTCCTAATCTTTTGATGCAGTCCTTAGGTTCCACCTAGTGGCTTTCAACAGTCATGAACAGCAAGCTAGACAGGCATTTTATTGCCTAAATGCTTAATTCTCTCATGAGTGTGGGTCTAGCTGCAAAAAGACTCGCAGAGTCTTCTTTAGATGTAGTTCTGCAGTTTTGACTCAATCAATCCTTTGAAAAATCATTGCTTTTCATATTCCACAGGAATGATCCACTTGTCTTTGAAACATTGGATACAAAACATGAGCTAAAACTAGATCTTAAAAATTGGAAGAAATAACCTGCTGTGGTATTTCCACTAAATTACCATGTATAACAGAGGCTGGGGAAGTTGCTGTGAAAGCTGCATTGACTCCCTTCACAGCCAGCGGAGGAACAGGCACCTCTAGACCAGGATTCAGATGACTTTTTGTAGAGGTTTACCTTCAGGTAAGATGAATTACATCCCAGAAGTGTCTAATTTCCTCATTTTCATTACAAAGAGAAGCCAAGGAGCTTACTGATAGCATAGTACCACCACCACACCTCCTGAATCCTACCCAGGCTGTCTGACTAAGAAACACTCTCTGACACAGACCTTGAAGGGAGCTCCACCTTGCAGGGAGCTCTCAGCAGGCAGCAAAAAGCATCTGGAAGCAAGGCAATCACAACAGATTTGCACCTAAGTTTAAAAGCCCAATAGTGGCAATAGCCATGTTATCACAGAAAACTTATTTCAACACTGTTCTGCTCTCAGAATACATCATACCCTGCTGCTCAGCTGTGTTAGGCTGATGAAGGTAGGCTTGTCTTATAGCATGAAAAGTGTAAGACAGTTCTGCTCCTGCCTACCTGAAGGTTATAAAACAATCTATGCTTATACTTCAGTTCCCTGAGGTATTAGCAGAACACTCACTACAGACATTTTAGCCTTCTTTGGAAGAGCTGTAGTCCCTCTAAAGAGTCACTATCTTCAAAGGAAAGGGGGAAAAACAACATCCAAAGAAATGTGAAACTTCATGAATTTATCAGCTGCCACATTAGAGGTCAAAAGCAGATATTTCAAAGTGATTTTAGTGCCTTACATAAACAACAAGACAGAGTTCACCAGAACTGATCTAGTTTGTCCACAGAGATCATATCCATTCGAAGAGAAGGTGAAATAAAACTGAAGGGAAAAAAAAAAGAGGAAGTTGACCTAGTTCATGATTTGTGGAGTGTGAGGTGGATGAAAGGTCTTTAGCTCCTTAATGCAACTTTTTCTGTCTATTCTCATTTCAAGGAGCTTTACTTTTAGCCACACTCAGCTTGAGGCTTGCATCCAGCAAATCATGCCTGCTTTTCTAGAGTGTGACTGGTACACAGCAGAGCTGCTGAGACTTATAACTCCACAGCAGTGTCTCTCCACTTCCTCTGCGCAGCTCACCTTCTCACCTTCACCTAAGCTTTCATGGAACATGTGACAGACTGGTTCTTTTATGCAAAGAAAAGGAGAAAATCCTCAAATGCCTTCAAACTTCCACAGTAAAAATCAAGAAATGAAGGCTCCACACTGCCTGTCTTGGTGTTGGCTTCATACCTCAATCAAAAGAAAAGTGTGGTTTATCTGCGGGAGTTAAACCAGTTTTTGTACAACAGTGATTTCACAAAAGCTGAGGGGAATTACAACACTGAGTTGTCATCTACTTAAAGTGACTCTCTCCCCACTCCGCACAAAACCAGGTGTTGTGCAGTCTTACCTCCCAAAACTTTGACTCAGGCAGCGGCTGCTCCCCGCCTCACAGCGTGAGGGATGCCCGGGAGAAGCAGGAATCGCTCCTGGAAGCAATCCTCCCCTGTGCCACCGAAACTCTCCTCTCCAGGGCACTTTCACTTTCAATTCGCGGCAGGTGCTCCCGCCCCTCCATCAACGGGAAGGGCCCCCCGTCACCCCCAGGTAACGCCGCGGGGGTGGGCCGGAAGCTGGATTCCTTCCCCCGCTAAGGGCAGCTTTTCCCTGGAGGAGCTCCAGGCGCCCAACTCAGGCCCGCGGGTGCGGCAGGGGCGGTGCCCATAGACGGCTCCAAGGGGATGGCCCGGGCCCAGCCCGGGCGGAGGGCAGGGACCCCACGGCACCGCCGGGGAGTCCGCGCCTCACAGGGACAGCAGCCGTCGGCAGGAGCAACTATCATAGGTGGCTCCATAGCTCAGTGGTTAGAGCACTGGTCTTGTAAACCAGGGGTCGCGAGTTCGATCCTCGCTGGGGCCTATTGGTATTTTCCTGCTTTTCTTTTATTATTGTTTTTCCCCTGATCAAGCTGGGGAGGTTGTTCCGAGAAGAGGGGCGGCGGGGGTCGCTGCCTTTTTCATCCCGGCACGGCGCCTGCAGAGGGCGGCGGTGGGAGACGAACGTAGCGTCGGAGCTGCAAACTGACGCCATGGGCTCGGCTGCCTCCGGGGCAGGAGCGCAAGGGCGGTCCCGGCTCCGCTTCCCGAATAAATAATTTCCCTGGATCTGACCATTGGGGGTTGCTACGGCGCCTCTTCCACCGCGTGGGGCCTGGAGGCGCAGGATGGTTCCAGCCCATGGCTCGGCTCTAACGCGGGGCTTTGGGGAGGTTGCTTGACTTCTGGTGCTTTGATTGTGTTGGTGTTTTAAATTGGCTGGACATTTCCAGCCCTTACTGGACCCTATGAAAGCTGCAGGTGATCGGTACCTTGAAAAAATATTCATAGAATAACTTGAGCTAGAAGGGACTTTAAAGATCATCACATTCCAACCCCATACCATGACCAAGGGCACCTTCCACTAGACCAGCTTGCTCAGAGCCCCATCCAACCTGGCTTTGAACACTTCCAAGGATGGGACATCCACAACTCACAACTTCCCTGGCAACATGTACCAGTGCCTCACTGCCCTCACAGTGAAGAATTTCTTCCTAATATTTGACCTAAAGCTCCCGCTGTCAGTTTGAAGCCATTCCCCCTTGTCCTGTCACTACCTGCCCCTGCAAAAAGTTCATCTCCAGCTTTCTTGTGGGCCTCCTTCAGGGACTAGAAGGCTGCTATAAGATTTACCTGGGGCCTTCTCTTTTCCAGGCTGAATGATCCCAAGTCTCTCATAGAGAGACGTGCTTCAGCCCTCTGAGCATCTTAGTGGTCTTCCTTCAAAAAATAAAATCTAATTTCATTGTCTGACAGACAACTACTCTTGAAACACACATTTTCCTGCATTTCAGCTAAAGAACAAAAGAAAAAGTGGGCTAATTGACATATCTGTTCCATATTCTTCAACAGAAGATTAGTCCTGAAATTTATTGTCATTTGGATTTTTTAGACAGTCATACACAGCCAAATCTTGCTGGAGAATGTCCATCACAGGCTCTCATAACCACTTATGTCAGAAAAGGACATCACAGCAGGATTTGAAAGTTGGTGCTGTTGAAGTTTAATATGTTTAATAGAACATACGTAGAGACTGCTAACATTGCCATTAATAGGGGCACACCTGGGAGCACTCCGTAACAAGTCAGCCAAAATCTCTTTTATTTGGTCACTATTCAACACTTTCATTTCACAATTTTATAGGGTACTTTCTTTTTCTGGGACATCACTGAACTTCAAAAGCTGCTTTTTCCTTCTCTTCTCCACTTTTCCCTTAGCTAGTGCTGCTTTCTTTGGAAGAATCTTCTTCATTTTGGCTGGGTGGGAGCTCTTCTTTTTTGGCAAAGGTGGTGCTGGTACAGTTCTGGAGTTGTGTCCAGTCTTCTTTCCCTTGTGAGGTTTAGCCTGAGCTTTGACTCTCTGTCCCTCTTTACCAGATGGAGCTGTTTTCACTGTTAATGCTTTTATTTTGGTGGATGGAGTCTTTTTTGCTTTCTTAGATGAAACCCTTTGAGTGGCTGCAGTGAAGGTAGAAGATTTTTTTGAAGGCATGGTTGTTGTTTAGCAGCTCAAGGACAGTCTCTGAGGAAAGTAATGAACATGGTTCAGCATTCCTGCTTTGAGGCAAAAGTCTCATTTAGAGATATGACTGGTGGAAACACTTATTAGAGCTATAGTCAAGAAAAACAGCTGAAATTATGGAAGAAGAAATGCACACTATAAACCCCTCTTCTTCCATCAAAAGACCCTTGTTTTTCTTGGAAATAAAATTATTGATTTTAGAAATTATATATGTGTATTTAAGGAAAATTCTTCCGGACAGAATGTGATGAAACCTTGCATGCTTCTCTAGCAGACTTAACAATATGAATTGTTCATAATACACTAATGTCTGGAAACCTCAGACAAAATAATATCAACTTGGTAAACAACCAATCTTGAGCTTCTACTCAAGATATAACTCCTGCCCCAGCTGCATTGGACTTTAAGACAGAACACAGCTTGGACAAAGGAAGATTTACTCCACCCAGATGTACAGAGAATGGATTATTTGATTCAAGGAACTTGTCTCATAGCCAGGGGACAGGCCCTCAGAATTTCCCAGACCTCATCCAATGCCTGAATCAAAGTCATCAGTTCCCTTGTGATGCCCATGTACACTATTACTTAGCAAAACTTTGGGAAAAAAATCAGGGACTGGGGTTAAGCAAAGGCAGGGCATCAGGTAGACAGCAGAAGCACACATTAAATGTGATAACCAAACTTTAGGATTGCTCCTGCTCAGTGCTGTAGTTGTTAAGACCCCTGAAGGTTTCAATCACATACCTGTAAGTTTATGTATATGTTTCGCTTCTCATTAAAATCAAAGCCTGACAACTCACTTGCACATGGAAGAAATGGTATTTGCTTGCTCTTTGTTTTCATTGGAACAGGCTTGTATTTACACTTCCCTGGTGGAGCTCTCCTTGGAAAACAGAAAGCCACATGCAGACATGTGAGAGATTGTTAGGGAAGTTTATTTATTCCATAGACACACACCAATTCCCTGTTCTCATTTGCCTCTGGTGGAAGAGGCATGAAAGCACTTTAGGCATCTGGAATGCAGCACAGGTGGAATTCAAGACGCTGACATGGGGCTGGCAAGCCATAAAATTGCTGTCCCAACAGCACCTGATGAATGTGACCTTCACTGGGATTTTCTTTGGATACAACAGTGCTGCAGCGCTGGGTGAGAAAGAAAAGGAACAGGCACAGAGGGAGGGAGCCACAACAGCAAAGAAATGTGTCTGTGTTCCTCTCCTCTGTCCTCTGACAACTTCCCACAGTACAAAAGCACCAAAACAGAAACCAACCAAACAAATTTTCCCTGAGGTAAAGATGTTGCACGTTAAGTGACAGGAAGAGAGGTACAAAGAACCACAATGCACCTGTGTTCTCTGTTATCCACCAAGGGCACTGCTGTAGGACAAATAAGAGCAGGTTCTTCCAATTTGGCATGCTTGACAGCACCAAGCAAAGCAAAGCACAATCTAAGGCCTCACATTTTCTTGTGATTAGCATTCTCCTTCAGACAGTGGCAAGAGTCAAGTGCTTCCTCTACACCATTTCAATTTTTTGAAAAAGGTTACTAAAGCAGGGTTGTGGGCATTGCTTGTGGGGATTTCTGGTGGGTTGTGGGATTTTTTCCCCTCCATCTCTCTCCTCTCCGTTTTTAAAATTGCATTCTAACTTGTCTTCTCTCTGCCCAGGACAGAAAGAGTTTGGTGCCACCCTGCTGTCTCCAACAGTACTGCTGCAGAGGCAAGCCGAAGTGAGGACTAACGGCACTGCTGCCATCAGCTTTCCTGGCAGGCTTCTCGGGAAGTTTGAGTTGCCATTAGGCACATGACAGTGGCCCTGGCAATGCTTTGGAAGCAGGAGTTTGTGTGACTTGCTGTCCGTGCCAGCGCACTTCCTGCCGTGGGGGCAGGAGGCAGGGAGTGCTGGATTCACTGCCTGGGACTGTGCCCAGCAGAGGACAGCTATCCCCTGGAAAAATCCTATAAACAACAGTAAAATGCAAAGGAGAAAGGTTCATGAGGAGACCAGAGTCACTCCAGGAGCTGGAGATGTCAGGACTGTGCTTCAGAGCCTGCTCAGGCTCCGAGGAGCTCTGCGCACTCTGGGCACTTCTGCAAAGTGCAAAGAGACCAGGGCAGAGCTGACACAGCACCATCCAGCCTAAGGCAAACAAGGGGTGCCGGGAAATGCAGGAAAACATTCCTAAGAGCCAAGGGAGTAAGTGCCTGGTCCCTGCTCTAGAAGTGATGGAAACAAAGCCACAAGGCCACAGGGTCTTCATGGCACATTAAGAAGCAGCATAGAGACAACAAAGATTTATTTGTTTTGGTAAGTAGATTCTGCTCAAGCTCTTGACATTTATGCAAGCTCACAAATATATATGTATTAGTTGAAAATACTACATTTTGGCCAGTCACAGTTAATGCACTTCCTGGCAGATGATAAGCTGTTAAAGGCAAAAATTCTCCTTGAGCAGTAAAATATTTAAGTTCTGTTCCCATCACCTTGGTACACAGTTTAACTACCTAGCTTTGGATTTAACTTCTCAAGAAAACATTGCTTGTTTCCTTCATTTTGCGAGTGTCCAAGGTCTCTGCAACAGCACAAATATGTTTGTACTGTATCTACTTTACAGAGTGATTTGAAACTTATTTAATGTTTTTTAGCAAAATCGGAAGCTAGGGAGGCAAACAAAATTATGTAAGTGTGCTTATTGTTGTAAAAACAAGACTTTAACAGGGATAACTGCTTGATGGGGAAAAACATTTTGCTTGGAAAAACTCAAGTTCAGATTCCAGTTATTATTTGAGCACTGCATGAACCACCAGGTTTCTCTCATCTTTGTGAAGAAAACTGTGGAGTGCTATTTATTTTTTATTTATATTAAAGTGCATCATAGATATTTCATGTAATGACCCTAAAGGATATGGACTGTCATTTTTAAAACATTGCTTTGCTGTAATTCAGATATGCAACCAAGGAAACTTTCTTTTAATCCTTAACTCTCACAGATCTTCAAGGAATTTGAACTCTATTTCCTATTTCTCTGTGCACAGATATGATGAGTGAGGAACAAATTCACTCAAACTGATTAAAGTTGCACCAGAGGTATAGTGTGTAAACAAAACCCAAGAACTGGATGCAGATGTCAGTGATATTGTATATCAGTAGTACTTGGCATTCTTTTACTGTGATAGCTGGAGAGTGGTGATTATAGAACAAGTTGGCACGGAAATCCATTCTTTGATTACAGACCTTGCAGGATCAATGAGCTTGTAGAGCGATCCATGTGGTGCATAGGCAGTGGGATAAGAAGTAGACATAAAATACAGTTCACCTGAATGGAAGTGAAAAAAAGAAAACTGTTCTTAGATTCAAGTGCCCAAGCTGGATCAAGTGCCCAAGCTGGATCCCAGTTCTCCATTTCCCTCTTTCCTGGCTTTTCAGTAATTCATGTGGTCAGAAAATGAAACCTCTTCAGCTACCCCCTCAGCCATGCCTTATGTCCCAGAAATGGCTTTGTTCTCACCCTGCCCTGTGCAAGAGGCCTCCCAGAAACACCAAATGACCTCCTGGCTGCAGCAAGTGTTATCTTACTTATCTGTGACTGTACCAATCATTTTAGTAGGGATCATCTTTACCAATTCCAGTATTTTTAGAGAAGGGAAAAAGATCAAAATTGCAAGTGAGCTCAACATCTCCGTGGGTTCACTGACACAACACAGAACATAAATGAGTGTGCTCTCACCATTTTACATAATGAGACTTGTAAAATAAACAGCACACACATAGTGCCACCAGGAAATCCATGATCCAGAACACATCCCTGATTAATCTCGTTACCATTAAGAAACACAGAGCTGCACTGCCAGGGTAAGGTGAACTCCGTGGCCTCCTCCTTGGGCTCTGCAGGGCCAGTGAAATTTCTGCAGTTCCAAACCCAGCTTCCTCTGGTAACACTCAGCAACCCCCTCATTACCATGCCAGCAAGATTGTCTGGCTTTTACTGGGTTTTGGCATTGAAGGAACACCTGACTGAATGAGCTGCTTTGTTACCACACATGGCTACTGCTCTGATCTCCCCCAAAAATGTGACAAGAAGACTGTCTTTGCTAAATTAGAGCAGCTACTATTCAGGTTTATCAATAAGCACGTATACCACTTTCTTAAAATTTGTTTTGCTCCAAACTGTGAGCATGCTGTGGAGTTGGCAGAATGGAATTCCATCCCTTCCATGTGATTCAGCAGCAACTTGATCCAGCAAAGTGACTTTACTTAAAGCAAAACCATTTGGTAGATCTTTGCTCTTTTCACTAATTCAGCAGACAAATAATATGTGCCAGAGAACCCAATCTCATTTCAATGGTTGTTACCAACTTGACCAGGGAGAGCAACATATATCACAGTCACAATCCTCCTCAAAGATTCAACAATTCCTCTAAAAAACAGGAAAAGAGTAATAGCTTAAAACTTTCAAAATCGGTAAAAAAAAAATGGGTGGTTTGGCAAATTTTCCTACAAAATGCACTTACAACAAATGCAAAATTACATCATACCCTGCAGAATAAGGAATCAAAGAAACAATAGTAATTTTACGGTGTTTTTTTCTACCTGAATCATGTAGAAAAATGCTTACAACATCAACACCAGCTTTTCTGCTAGACTCTATAATGCATCTTTTGCTGCTTTACCAACTCTAAAATGACAGAGAACTCTGCTGCGACTTTTTTCAGCCCTGGTGCTGAAAAGGTATATCCCCCACCCCAAGGAGATGCCAGAATCTTGCCAGCATCCAAAAAAAGTGGAAACATTTTGGCACACAGATAACATTTTAGAGCTCAGGAAATATTAACTACAGGAGTTTTGTATGGTTTTAGAAAGACTAAGCATGTCTTTTGGCTGCTTTGTGTTTTGGCACGCAGCTTGGCGTGACTAACAGTTGCTAAAAAGGCAGGTGGGTCCTGCCCTCTGATTCCAGGGATGCAGGGGAGCTCAGGCAGAAAAGTGCCTTTGGTCTTTTCCTCCCTGCACACTTTCCACGAGCCAGGTGGGCAGTGGGGAGATAGCACTGATGAAAACACTGTGACTGCAACCTCAGGACCTTGCAGCAGCTGTGTGAAACCACTGCCTGTGACATTTTGTTTCACTTTGACAAGCACAGCATTTGGAGCATCCTCAGCAGGAATACAACGAAAAACCATTCTCCCTGCAGTCCAGAGATCTGAACACACTGCCTGAAATTCCCCTACCATCTGATTCTGTAAAATTTGTAATCCAACACCCTGCAGCTGCAAGCAGAGGGTAAATACTGATCTGTAATGCTCTCCTTCATTATCAGAAAATCATCATCTTCACCAGGCAATGTTTCCATAAACCCTTATTGCTAGCAAATGTCACTATATATTCCCAGATTCCAGTGATAGACCTTACACAAAGGATTAAGCACTATTCCCCTGCCAGCCCACCCTTCCCCTGCTCCCACACCTCCCTTCACAGCAGCATGGCTGTCAGAACCACAACTGACCCCTAAACCAGCCCAAAGTGTAGGATACAGGTAGTATTTTTCTTCCCTACCTGACACAGGCTATCTTTGATGTATGTTCCACACAGTTTATGCCCCTGGGGTTCCATGTAATCCATGATGTCCCAGTATTTTGCTGCAATGCTGTTGTCTCTCTCCTGGTCACAGCAGCCAAAGTTTTCATAGGCAGAGCAGAACTCCAAGGACAAAGTGGGCTGGAAAGGCGGCCCATAATCCAGACACTGAGGATGTCCCAGCAGAGCGCCTGTCAGGCAAAACAAGAAGAGGCAAACACACACATGGGCAACGAGAAGAAACTCCAGAGCTGCTCCTGCACTTTCCAGCCTGTGGCCAAGCAATCACTTCCTTCAGCAAAGGTTTCTTTGGGCCAGATGTATAGAAATACTGGACTTCTTCGTAGCCTGATTCATTCATCTTCTCTGTTTATCAATCGCCAGCCCCAGAGCTCAGCATTCCCTGAGGTTTGCTTACATTCCCTCTTCCTTTCTCTCTGAAGTTTACTACTCAGCAACAGAGACGTCCTCTAGGCTGCCTTTGATATTTCACACATCACAGGGCTGAACCCTCCCCTCTGAAGCACTGCACTCCCCCCTAGAGGCACTCAAAAATCTAATCTCTACATTTTAGGTTAAATTGGCTGAGAAATCCTTCACCCAGAAATATGAATAATAAAAACATGAGATGTGATACCTATACATGGAACTTGATAATCTTTACAAGACACAAGTGAACAAGTTTCAGTTCTTAATTACCATTTTTCTCAGCTTTTGAAATGCACTAAATTTGGGTCTGTGAACAGGGGTCATAAAATACAATCAAGTTAGGTAGCAACTAACCATAGGAACAAGTGACTTCAGAGATATTGCTGTTATCAACAAATCCAGATATACATTCAGGGTTAAAACGAGAAGAAATTCAGAAGGAGTGGAGCAGGAAAAATTCATTTAAGGCACCAGCACAATCTCAAATTGACTGTGATATTCTGCAGTAATCCTGTACTTCAGCCAATTGATTTTTGTGGGTTCGATCCCACTTGACATTAAAGTGACTTAAAATGCATGAGACCTTTGCACACTTTCCCCTCTGGTATATAATGCTTGAGCAAGCCCTTCCCATCAGCTAGGGATGCAGGTGTTTGTACACCTCCTGTACACCTCCAGCCTGTGCTGGAGGATGACACTTCCCTAAATTTGCTCTTCCATAAGGAGGACAAGATAACTTTGATCGCAGCCATGTGGAAAGGGAGCTATTTCTTTCATGCATGATCTCATAGAAGCTTTGCCCACAGGATGGGGAGAAAAATTTAGAGGAAAACCAAAACTAGGGCACAGAATTAAAGCCAAAGATGACCATTCCAATCCACTAAGAGTTATCACATTCAAAGTACAACACACAGGCTTGAAAACACAGTATGCACAGAGATTTCACTCCAGATTTGTGATCTGCTGGTTTGTCTCAGGTGCAAGTACTGTGGTGTCAGGAAACAACAAGTTTCTTGCAGGACATGGAAGAGCATACTTGGGACAGTTACACAAAAGCTGTGACTGTGCTCTTGTACTTGCTGACTGCAGCATGACAGTTCTAGCACCTGGAGGGGACATGATCCTGCACAGCAATCCTGCTTCCAGAGGTCACAGGAGAAAGCTGGTAGCACCACAATGGATTAGCAGATTTTTCAGACATCAAGATCCTCTTTATCCTCTCACTCTCCTTATCTCCACCCCAACCTCTGATGCTTTATTTCACATTTCTTCCTCAACAGAGTCTCAGCTGCTGCAAGGCACACACATCTCCCACAGAAAGCTGAGAGGACAAAAGGAAATTACATGGGGGCTCTCACCAAGCACCAGGGCTTCCAACATTCAGCTTTTATACTTGGTTAATGCTAAAAGCTCCTATGCATACCCACAAAGGAACACAGGCAGACAGTGGAACGGGGAAACGTGAGTAACACCCTGCTGGGATGCTCTCAGTGGCATGACAAGAGAGTCACCAGCCCATTTAAGTCCATCTTTGCAAGTCCAGGGGAGCAGAGGGGCACGATGGCAAGCAAGAAGCCAAATTAAAGATTCCAGGGAAGGGCCATCGTGTCTGGAAGGGAAGGGACACCTGGTTGCCTGCCAGGGCTGTCCCAGGACAGCTTCAGGCCCATGTTCACGCATGAACCCCAGTGAGATGGACACTGTGAACAAGTCTGGGTCATCTCTCTCACCCAAGGAGGGGCTGCTTCCCAGGGCTGGGAGATGCCTTATGGAATGCTGAGGAAGAACATTTTGAAACTTCACAATCTAAATTAAAATAGTCCAAATCCAGTTGAAGATCTCCAACACAAGCCCCTGGCTATTACACAGTGAGGCAGCAGCATTCTTAGGGAGTCAGAAGTGAACAAGCACTAGGGTTGGGAATGATGAGCAATTGCCTTTAACAAAACATAGTTACAGCAAGTATTTCACTTAATCTTTCAGAGACATTGTCTTAAGGCACTTCTCACAAGACTCAGACCAAAATCTCAGATAAACATTGAGTTTTTAAAAGCACAGCTGTACCTATCCCATAAACTACCCTGCTGCTAAAGACATCTTTATTTCAATCCCAGAGGGAGGTTCAAGCGCTTCACCCTCCAGAATTCTACAGATCTGGCATTAAAACAGAAGTAGTATTTGAAAGCATTTTGTTGTTGTTTTCAAGCAAACTGGAATTCTGGTTTGTGATAATACATCAACATTTGCTTTCCAAACACAGCAACACTGCATATTTCAACTCATGGGCATGACTGCAAAAGAAAAAGTCTCTTCCAGCAGGTAGAGAATTTCTCAGTATTTCTGTGCCTCTGCTCTTTCAAGAGTTGAAATCAACACTGTTTGCATTTCACACAAATATGAGAGTAACATTACAGAAATTCTTTGACATTATCAGTTGATATATATTAATTTTATTATAAAATAAATACAAACCAAAGTGTTTTGACATAAATATATTAAAAAAAGGAAGTCTAGTACTGAGTGAATAGGGTCTGCCTAGAGGTTTTGGAGCAGCACCAACACAGAAGTCAGTTTTACAGAGAAGAAAAAGTGCCAAGAACCTTAGGGACACCTTCTCATCAAGGCTGAACAGAGGAATCTGGAAGACCAAATATTCTCAGGTAGACAAGATTGTGCCTGGTCACAAACTTCTTCAGCATCCGAAACCTTTTCAGCTGAGCTTTGCAGCCTTGGTGTGATACATATTTAAAGTATTTGCAATCTAAGGAAAGAAAAAAAAAACAACACTAAGTTACACCACGATACAAGCAAATACAAAATGCTTTCATTGTTTAAATAACGTGCAAACAGCTAAGAAACTTTTCAGTAATTAAAGGTATTAAAATTCAAGACATGCCCATTACAGATGTAACTGCAGCATTAAAATAATCTATCCTCGCTTAGCCCAGCAAACATTCTACATGTATCTAAACGCCTGTTATCTTGCAAAATACTTTTTTTTCTCTTTCATTTTTGCTCTGCAAATTAGATCAAAAAGCAAAATTTCAAGAGTGCAAAGCAGCATTGATATCATACATTAATTTTTTATGCTGGATAAGGAAAATAGAGGCTCACATTGACACCAGTAAGTACTGGAACTTCACTCAAGAAAATCTGATCTGGAATGATTTTATTAGCCATCTAGAAATAAAAGGGAGCTATCTGATACTACTGAAAGCAAAACAAAAAACACCCAAAGAGCTTCCAGTATGAGAAATTGTTCTATGAAGTGCAGAAGAAAAAGTTATAGAAAAGCTGACAATTAACAAGTTGCCTATCAACCAGAAGTCCAAACCAGTGTATAAGCCGTTGTCTCCACACCATATTCTCATTCTCAATTTAGCAGCTGATTCTTGATCCTCCCCTTGGTTTTGGCATTTCAAATAATGGTACTAAAGAGGTAATGATCTTCACCTTCTTACCAAACTGCTGATGTTTTTCATTCAAGACCCTCCCTCCTCCTTCCTGCATTACAACATGCCCATGGTCCTTAATGACCAGCTGACCCTCAGTATTGCTGAGACTGCCAAGGCTGGCATCCAGCAAGCAAACTCCCTGCAGTCCTCACAATATTCCCTCAGGAGGGTTGTACATTTTTGGAGTTACAGTTTTGTCATGGTTTCAGTTCACCAATTTAGAATTTTTCACTAATTTTGATAATGGACTTACTTCTTGCTGTGAGATAGGATTAGGAGAAAGGCAAAGCAGGCTCAAACTTCAAAAGGATATAAAGAAAATTTATTGACAGTAACTAAAAAGGAAAAGAAAAAGTAAGAAGAATCAAAACAAACCCTTCAGATCACTTCCCCTCCTCCACTTCACTTCTTTTGAACACTGACAATGTAAAGAACTAAACTCAAACTCTCAGCCAGTTTACCACCTCTGACATATTCTTACTACAGCTCACTCAGGGAGAAAAGTCTCTCTTGTCAAGGTTCTGGAGATATCTCCACGGGAGAGAAAAACACAGTTCTCTCATGGTTTTCTCACAACTAGCAGCTGCCCAGAGGAAGATCTGCTGTTGTGAAGTCCTTCCCATCTCAACAAGCCTTCCCACAGCCTGTCGATGGGCCATGTCAACTTATGGGGTATTATTTTAAAAATGAACAGTTCAAAGGCA
>VWZV01008130.1:33568-123577 GCA_013397155.1 Irena cyanogastra | reverse complement strand
CAGAATGTGAAAAATATAAAATCCAATCCTGAGGCATCAGCCTCAGGAGTGCAAAGGTCAGTTCAGATCAAGTGCAGCTAACTAAAGAATCTGAATTTTATTCTGGATATATCTGAAAATCATGGTTTGGGTTGTGGTAGGGTGCAGCTGCTCAGTGCATCCATCTGGGCATCCTTCAAAAACAGCTCTCCCACGAAGCTCAGGCAGCTCAGGACATGTTCCTGTAATAACAGGATGGCAGAGACAACAGGGGAATTATCCTGTTATATCAACAGAGGCTCCCAGAATAAGTTTTATTTTCAGTATTTGTGTTCTCTTTGCTCTGCTCCCCAACAGTGTTTATGGAGTATCCTCACACAGAAGATGCAAGGTGGGAGCTAAGTCAGGAATAAACTGGGTCTCTGTTTCAATAACAATGCCCACAGGTGGGAATCCAGTGTTGTTCCTGGCAGATTTAAGGAGATAGAGAATGTTTCAAAGTAAAGTTTCCTCCAGTTCACTGGAAAATTATGAAATGAAAATTATGAAATGAAAATTATGAAATGAATTGTCATAAAATGATGATTTTTTTTCATAATTTTGCAATGTGGGTGCCAAAAAAAAGAAAATTACTTGGACAGTACAAAACAACTTTGACAAGATTGTTCTAGCAACAGCAGCCATCTGTCACTATTTTCATTATTTCACTTGCTTAGTTGAGCCTATGGTAATATCTGACAAATATTAGTAATTCAATGAAAATAAACATTTAAGATTCCAGGTAACAGAATGAGGAAAATACGTAAAAGCAGAAATAGTGTCACCAAATATATACCTCAGTGAGAATTACATGCAATTTTTTTCCCCTAATTCACACCATTCCATTTTCAAATTATTTCTGGTTTTGTCCAGCAAGTATTGTACCTTGGTTTCAAAACCTTTCCTTTCTGTGATACCCTTTTTTATTTCCCTGTGCATTAAACCCCAGTAAAACACACTTTTCTGAGCATCCACCACAGTAAAAGATATTTTAAGGACATTTAAGTTCAGTTCTCTGCTTCTGGGTCACTGGGAGCCTGCTGCTGCCCTCCCTGCAGCCTTTCCCTCTGAGCCTTGTGGTTTCAGAACACGGGCCTGGAGCCAAAGGTTGGTAGCCCAGCACAGGAATGGAGCAGCTTGCCACCTGACTTGTGGAGCCTCCATCAGCTCCTCTTCTTCTGCCCTTTTTAATCCCTTTTAGTAATACTTCTGCCTAGCACTTGAGGAAAATTTGTGTGTTTTCCCCAAGCTGGCCTGCAGCCACCCCCTGATGGCCAGCTGAGAGCATCCCTCTGAGCCAGGTCTGGCACTGGGAGGGACCAGCCACCTCGGAGGGAAAACTGAATTTCATCTGCAGCTGAGCAGGCTGGAATCACCTCAGCTCTTTAAAGCACCTTTGAACAGCCCCTCGTCTGCTGCCTGCATTGCTGAAAAAGGGGCCTTGTGTTTGTAGGGGAAATAGCTGTCTGTGTGTGTATATATATGTATATATGCATGTGTAACACCTTTTTTACATATGTGTCTTTCTTGGTTTATATGTTTAAAGGACATAAATCTGTTTATATATGTGTATATGTATATATGCATGTATAACATCTTTTTTACATATGTGTCTTTCTTGGTTTATATGTTTAAAGGACATAAATCTGTATGTGTGTGTATATATGTGTATATATATGTATATCTGCATGTATAACACCTTTTTTACATACGTGTCTTTCTTGGTTTATATGTTTAAAGGACATAAATCTGTTTATATATGTGTATATGTATATATGCATGTATAACATCTTTTTTACATATGTGTCTTTCTTGGTTTATATGTTTAAAGGACATAAATCTGTATGTGTGTGTATATATGTGTATATATATGTATATCTGCATGTATAACACCTTTTTTACATACGTGTCTTTCTTGGTTTATATGTTTAAAGNTGTTTATATATGTGTATATGTATATATGCATGTATAACATCTTTTTACATACGTGTCTTTCTTGGCTTATATGTTTAAAGGACATATATCTGTCTGTGTGTTTATATATGTGTATATATGTGTATATGTATACATGCATGTATAACATCTTTTTAGATATATGTCTTTCTTGGTTTATATGTTTAAAGGGCACATATCTGTATGTGTGTTTATATATGTGTATATATGTGTATATGTATACATGCATGTATAACATCTTTTTACATACGTGTCTTTCTTGGCTTATATGTTTAAAGGACATATATCTGTCTGTGTGTTTATATATGTGTATATATGTGTATATGTATACATGCATGTATAACATCTTTTTACATACGTGTCTTTCTTGGCTTATATGTTTAAAGGACATATATCTATCTGTTTATATATCTGTGTATGCATGTATATATGTTTAAAGGACACATCCTTCTTTTTAAGGCTGAAATCACTGGGCTGACAAGATTTTTGCTTCCTCCTGTTCTCTGCTTTTTGTTGTAACTGTGAGTACAATCTTTTTTTTATAGAATTTCTGATTGTTGAGTTTTTTGTTTGCATTCGTGTGGCAAGGGCTGCTCATGTTCTTTGAGGAGGGGTGATGCACATACATCCTGTTTTCTAAATCCTTCCCTCCTTGCCCTGAGACCTGTTCTATGTAATCACGTGCTATTAAAAAACAGGTATCTTCCACCCTCAAATGTGTAAAATAAATAATCTCTTTATGCCTCTCATATCCCATAAATTATTGTGGTAAGCATTTGGAATTAAACACCAGAATATCCATTTGAACATTTTCAGTTGATTCAGAATCCTCACTGGAAGCTGTTACATTGTAGTTTTTATTTATTACCTATTAAAATAGCAGTATATTTTTATTTATTGCCTATTATAATCGCAGAACTGTTCCAGCAGGACATGGTGACTGCAGCTTATAAAAAATGATATGGATATCTGTGACAGAGTAATATATGGAAACCTGTCACAGAGAAGGAGGGCTGGATAGTTCTCTTATTGTATTTCTGTATTTATGCAATCATGGAGGGCATTTTCATTGAAAGACAGTGAATAGTGTCTATTTTAAACTTGGTTCCATTTAGGGGGATTCTAAATCAGTGAATTGATCTAGTAATATTTTAAACATGTTTTGCTCTCTCTGTAAATTGATTTTCTTCAACACCATTTTTTGAGGGAAATGTCAGTTTGTTTGGGTTTTTAAAATAATTAACTGTTTTTACTCCTCACATCTTAGGTTTCACTATTTTTTTTCCTGAATAGATGAATTGTATCATTTATGTAATCAAGCTGCTGGGTATCCCCAACCTTGCCACAGCACAGTTGTTCTCAAAAATCATAACTGGGGGAGACAAGGAATGAATTTATGGACATTTATAGACACCAAACCCTGTGGGTTACAAATGTCTGAGACATTTAGGTCCTGGCTGGGGGCTGGAGAGCAGACAGAGCTCTGGGTTTGCTGGGACCAGGGTGGGGACCCTTGGTGGCTTTGCTGCAGTTGTGACCTCAATGTTGTGGTTTAACCACAAAACATTCCAGAGTGTCATTGCTGCTGTTAATAATGAAGAGATGGGATTATTTTTAAGTTAAGAACAAGTTGTTGCTTAGATAAACACTAATCTCAGAGGCTGTGAGATTTTAGAGGAGCAAGCACTCAGCCATAGCTCAGAGCAGTCCCAAGTTCCTTGTTACAAGGCAATACAGAACTTTCTAAACCAATAGACAGTTACTACAGGGTATACTTTACTTTTCTAACCCACCACCTTTACTTAATTTTGCTGCACTGTGGATACTTTAATCCAGTGGGCTTCTAACTCACAGGCACACATATTATAACTTCCAGACTCCCAACCTACTCCATACAATTCCATTTCTACACTACCAACCCTTCACCATCTCACCCACACAGTTTCTCACTTCAGGCAAATTCTTACTTACTACTATAGAAACATAAGTTTATGATTTTTCTGCTTAATGTCTGTGTGTTGCGTTTTTACATCAATCTAAGGTTACAGATCAAACCCTTCAGTGTCTGTGGAAGTTTCTGTTTTTCTGATTGCCACCCCAGAGGAAGGGCTGAGCCTGAAACTGGTCACATCTGCAAACACATTTTATCTGGGTGTGCAGTAACTCACATTCAGCTGTGCAGCTTAATGAAAAGTAACTCGTTAAGCAGAGGGTTAATCAGACCTGTAAAATCCCAGCTCTAATGTGTGCAATCCACACAGGGCCATCCAGTGCCACGGTGCCTCTGTTTGCCCAGCTCAGCTGATAACGACTGTCTTTTCTCCATTACACATCACATTTACTCCTCTGAGATTAGTCTGGGGAGATGGGTTTGTGGACAGACCTGTAAAATGAGTCTCTGAACTGACATCACATATTACAATTTCCATAACATGGTGCTGAAGAGAAAACTGCCTTTTCAAAATTCAGCTTCCTTCTAAGAGAATGCTTTTCCTGAGAACACGTTCTTACACCTGGATTCAAATTCTCAGTGAAAATTAGAGGCACAAGTGCTCGTATTCCTGAGTGCCAGCAATCTCAGAGCTGTAAAAATTACCCCTCTGCCCAACAGCATTGCCTTAATGCCATAGAGAAACACTTTTGCCCCTTTCCTAAAAGAAGAGAAATACGATTTTTAAAAAAGTAAATGAGAATAGCTCTTCACACGTATATACTTCAATGTTAGTATCAATAATTATAAAATGCCCATCAGGGCAACCTTCTCATCCTAAATTTCTTTTCAAGCCTGTTGTTTAATGAAGTCTAAATATCTAGTTTTATGCAATTTTATTTTGTAGATACATATAAATAGATGTGTACAATAATGTACAGAATGTGTTTGTTTGTGAACAGAACTTACCTTTCTGTCTGTCTTAACAGCTTTAACATTAGAAGATGGTTTATGGAAGGCCCTTACCACTAGATGGTTTTCTGACATCTAAATTGTAAGTAAAATCTGTACTTTGATTATCCTAACCAATATAATTTTTTTTCATCCCTAAGCAATGTATTTTTGTAAGTCCATTTGTTTTTATTCCGAAATTGGAAGAATTGTCTTTTGCAGCATTCCCGTAGCCAAATGTTTACAAGGGCATAAGGAACAGAAAACAAAGACAATTTTTAGGATTTGGTTAAGACTCATGTTTATCACAGTGTGGGCAAAAAATGCAAAGAGAAGCATTTTCTTATCTATTCCTGTTACATTAGAGAAGTTCATGCCCCACTCTTAGCGTTTTCCAACACAGCTGTAGAGTAGTTTAAAGCCTATTTTTTAAATAAGTGATGCTCAATTTGTCTTTGATGATCCGCATGATTCAGGTGAGATGGGAGCACGGTCGGGCCCTCATTTGCATAAAAATTAATCACAGAAAAATGTAAATTGATAAAATTTTGCCTGGCTTTTTCCCCCCTGTTCGGGAGCCCGCGGATGGCTCCCAGAAGCAATCATCTCAGTGTGGTGCCACGCTGGATGCCACACAAACCATCACGTTTGTGTTGAATACTCACTCATTTAAATGTCAGCGCCGACGGGGCGGCGCGGCACCAGGAAAAACGAAAAATAAATACACAGCAGCTGAAGACCATCAAATCCCTGGGACAAACTCTTTAGAGATACATGATCTAATGTGGAAAAATTGTGGATTAATTATCCTTTTTGCGGCACGGTAATTGTTTTAGCATCACGGCAGAAAGGGAAAAAAAATCGGCAATTTATTTGGAATCAAACAAAAAGCGGCGGTGTTAAATACGTCATTACACCATTGTGCTCATTACAGGGCTGCAATTAATTCCCGAGGCTCCTCTGGTCCCTGGGACTGCATAAAATGGCACAAAAGAACATCTCTGTTAATTTTCAAATGCGCTCCAAACCTGCAAATAATTTACCCAACAAAAATAAGATTCAGAATAGAAATTTTGTAGATTTTTTTTTTATTTTTAAAAACTGCGTGTTTGCACGACACTGCTGTCACATAATGGTATCTCATAATCTTTAGTAAGTTTCTCATCTTTCTAAAAGAAAAGAATAATTTTCCTCATTTCATATATGGGTAATATATGGAATATATTGTAATGTATGGAATATGTTACAATGTTACGTATCTTCCAATATATGGATTATATGACAATATTACATATCTTCCAATATATGGAATATATTACAATATTACATATCTTCCAATATGTTACAAAAATATTACAATATATGGAATATATTGTAATACATTGAATATGTTACAACATTGCATATCTTCCAATATATGGAATATATTGCAGCATTACATATCTTCCAATATGTTACAACAATATGACAATATTTGGAATATATTGTATTACATAGAATATGTTACAATAGTACATATCTTCCAATATATGGAATATATTATAATATTACATATCTTCAAATATGTTGCAACAATATTACAATATATAGAATATATTTCAATATATGGAATATATTGTACTACATGGAATATGTTACGACATTACGTATCTTCCAACATGTGGAATATTTTACAATATTAGATATCTTCCAAGATATGAAATATATTATATTACATATCCTCAAATATGTTACAACAGTATTTCAATATATGGAATATGTTACAATATATGGAATATATTGTAATGTATGGAATATGTTACAATGTTACGTATCTTCCAATACATGGATTATATGACAATATTACATATCTTCCAATATATGGAATATTTTACGATATAACATATCTTCCAATATGTTACAGCNATTTTTTTTTTATTTTTAAAAACTGCGTGTTTGCACGACACTGCTGTCACATAATGGTATCTCATAATCTTTAGTAAGTTTCTCATCTTTCTAAAAGAAAAGAATAATTTTCCTCATTTCATATATGGGTAATATATGGAATATATTGTAATGTATGGAATATGTTACAATGTTACGTATCTTCCAATACATGGATTATATGACAATATTACATATCTTCCAATATATGGAATATATTACAATATTACATATCTTTCAATACGTTACAACAATATTACAATATATGGAATATGTTACAACATAGGTAATACTTTGTAATATTCTGGAATACAGACATTGCAGAAAAATTGCCAAATCCCCCAAGAGTGGGCGGCACAGAACTCTGCCCCTCTTGTAATTTTATATTAAAAAACTAAACTTGCTTCTGCTTCCTCATGGTGTAAATTTCAAATAAGAGAGTAAAGAAATAGTTTGCAGTGGTATGGCTCCAGATTTATGTTTCTAACTGACCTAAATCCAGCACAGAGAAAAGAAATGGTACACTTCTTTTCTGGTTGGGGTTGTTTTTGGTTTTGTTTTTTTTTTACCCTCTGCCTTTAAAAAGCAATCTCTAGAAAATTATAGCAACACAAGGACTTGTGTAATTTGTAATCATCTGTAATAGGTCAGCCACAGTGCATGAGATCAGTGCATTAGATCTTCAGGGGCTGGAATGCAGTGTTTCAGCAGTGCAGCCTGAGCCCGAGCTGAGAGGATAAATTTTAAAAGCCATTTATTAGTCCTGAGTTGGAGAGCTTTGAATATTCACATGCCTTTATACCTTTTGAAATTTTTGAATTGAAATTATTGAATTGAAATAATTGAAACTATTACTGTGCCAGTACATTAAAAAAATGTATACAATACAAATTAACAGAACCACCTTATCATGGTTTCACAGGACTACATCTGCCTTTTTACAGCAGTTTTAAGTGCAGAGCAGTGGTTTTACTTATAGCTAGAATAATATATTTTATATTTTTTTTTCTTTTGTTCTTGAAGTTCTTAGACATGCAGATCCTTCTCTTGCACTGCTCTGTCCTTGAGCTCATTCCTGCACATTGCCCATGCTCCTTCCCCACTGCCTGCAACCCTTAAATATTGGTTTAATTAATTCAACACTTAAATATTGGTTTAACTAATTCAGCCCTTAAATATTGGTTTAACTAATTCAACACTTAAATATTGGTTTAATTAATTCAACCCTTAAATATTGGTTTAACTAATTCAACTCTTAGATATTGGTCACTGTCAGCAGCTGGTTACCTCTGGAGATCACCTGCAAGCAAAACCAGGTTAAACTCTCTGCAGATGGTGCTGGGCTCGTGTTCCCAGCTCTGCCAGCTCCCCCTGGTACCTCCTGTCAGCCTTGCACAAGTGGCTTCATCTTCTTCATCATCATCACCATCAGCCCTCTGTGTGGCCTCCCCTCCATCTCTCCCTCAGCTGTCACACACTGCTCCAGCGAAGGTTGGCTCCTGTGGCAAGAAGTCAAAGGAAAATCTCAGATTTTCCTCCTAAAGATTTGCTTTACAAGTAAAAGGTAAAGGATTTTTTTTCTTTCCTTTTCCTTTAACCATATTACCTTCCTTGGAGAAACATTTATAAACAGCATAACACTAGATATGTGGAAAATACTATGGCTTGCAAGGGAAGTATTATTTTCCATCAGATTTCATGAAATTGCTATTTTTTTATAAATATGAGCTGTGACGTAGATAATATCAACAAATTGGTTTTATTTAACTTAGTTTTCTTAAGAGAAAGTCTATCTTTTCAAGCCTAATACAAAAAGGGATAGTTCCAGGCTCCTCACTAAAGAGTCTGAAAATCTGATTATTCTTCCCTTACAGAATTCGGAGTGCAATTTTAAATACCAAGGTTTGAGAGCTTTAGTCTGTATTAAAACAGAAGGAATCTAAAGACAAATAAAAAATGTTCATTGCCATGTGCAAAGTGAGTGAGTGCAGAAAAGATTTAGTCCTTGGCAGTAACAAGTCCTCATCTGTTGAATCTTTCATACATGTTTATTACAGACATGCTGCTTTGGGTTCCCCAAAATAACTATTATATACAGTATCAAATTCAAATTATGTCCTGCACTGCATCATTGCAGCACTAGAAAGAATACAGTTGGCTTTTTTAATAGAAGATGGAAGGGTCCTTTTTTATACCTTAAGATTTAATGCTTTATTTCATGTTTGGCTCTCCACACAAGAAGAAATTCATGGTACTGTCCCTGTGCAAGTGGAGCCTTCTTAGAAAACATGGAAAAGAAGCAGGGCTTTTTTAAAAGTAATTATTTCATAGCTGGCTTTAAGAGCTCGTCCTACCAAAAAGTCATATCCACGTCTTATTCAGAGTGCTTAAACTCAAATTACCAAGGGAAAAACAATGCTCTGAAATTCATTCTACTGTCAGCAAAATCAAGCCCAAAGCACGTGGCTACCCTGATACTCTTCATATCCTGCAGTGGAATTTTTGATGGTTTTTTATGCCCCCCTTTCCTCTGGTTGTTGTGAATATACATACCCAGCATGGCTTGTGGAAGTTTGTTGTTTCCAGGAAGAGAGACTGCATGTAATTACCCCCTCTCCTTGGGAAAAGGAAAGCAAGATCCTGTGAGTGCATCAGGAATAGCCAGGATTTAGAAACAAGCTAAAAAAAACAAAAAACTAACACAAGCTACCTGCTCTAACAGGGACTTTGATAATGCAAAATCACTGAGAATTATAAATACACTGGAACTGCTTCACTGTAAGGAACCACTCAGTATAGAGGGATAGCTGAATATATGTATTTATTTGTTTCTCCCAAACTACTCAGTCTGTAACTACTTTTTTGGTAGTAAGTAGCCTAATCACATGAAAAATGAGTGAGCCATTGGAAAAAAATAGAACTAAGAGAAAAATCTAGCTGTTATTTTGTGGTTGTTCTTGTTCATTTTTCAGAAAGTGGAGATTGAAAGTGAAAGACTCTGGAAGGACATTTTGGATTTTTTCCTGTATGCATCACAAACTATAAACACAAATTCTCCCTGCCCTGATAGGACCTTCAGAAGTCTTCTTTGGTCCCTTTCACAGAATCAGGCACACTTAGGTATTTGTTTTTCAGGTTAGATGTCAGCAGTGATAATAAGTCTTAAAGACAACAAAAACAACAACCAATAAATACATTAAAACAGGCAGGAGCCTTCTAATTTCCAAAATAGCCAGAAAAACTCATAATCCTGATTAAACCACGAATGCTGAGATGGATATTCAGCTGGAGACCACATAAATTACAGAAGAACAGAACATTAAGAACAGAAGTTCCTTACTTGCAGCTGTAAATGATGTTAATTTTGGTGAATGATTATCAGGCAGTTCAAAGTGTATAACTAACCTCAGCCACCGACTTTCTGACCCTTCCAGCTCCTTTTCCCCTTTCAGCAGACAGAAAAAGCTGTGGGACAGCAGTTCTCTGAGAGCTGTCCTGCTTGCTTTAGGAACAATCCTGGGTTTTTTAGTTTTCATGTGCTCTCTGTCATATCCACAAGCAAATTTTAGTGCATTTACGTCTTAGAACTGGGCACTCAAAAGGCTCTCAGTTAATCTTTGTGTTATTGAACAAAAGTCTGAACAGCTTCCACCAGCACAGTACAAGTATTCTACAGCATTAATACTTCTTTTTTCCCTTTGAAAGGTGCAATAGCGCAAAGAAATCCCAATAAAATGATCCAAAATAAATCAGGCCAGGCTGTATTAATTCCAGCCAGTTTGTGGTCAACATCAGCAGCCTGCCACTGCAATTTGCCAGGAGCCTGCCAGGGCTCAGCTAACTGGAGCAGATGTTTGCAAGGGGATCATTTTGGATGCCTTGCCCCAGCGTGGCTGCAGAGGCTGCTGGGTCTCTCCTAGCCACTGCTAGGTTCAGCCAAATCCAGAATTTGAAGTTTGATTGCCACTGGGAAATTAGCTCACACTCCAGTTCAGCGTGTTTAAATGATTTTTAAGTCAAAACAATGTCACTGCCAGGAGGGCCCATCTTTCAGACAATTGGGAGATTGTGCTCCAGCACAAGAACTCCAGCTGCTTTTGTCTTAAACAGCAGCCCAGATAAAAGGACTCTCTCTACACCTGACTCCTAACTTTTTAATAATTCACAGATGTCAGATTTGCAGGCTGTACTGTGGAGTTCCTTTTGTTAATCATGTGTTGTCTCACCCTGATGCCATACACCTCCTTAAGGAGCCACTTCTGAAAATTCAACCCAAAATATCTGCACAGTGCTCTCCTGGCAGCTGTTTAGTTACAGGCAATCCTCTTTCCCTGTTGACTTTTCTCTTTTAGCACCCATTATCTACCCAAAACCAGTTCGTGGGAAATCAGAAATAAGGGATGGAGGGTGTGATGTGCATCCCTGGCACGTGAGAGCTTTGTCCAGCTGCTGATTGGGAGGCTGCTCAGTAATTGTGGTAAAGACAATTAAATGCACCAGGTAAGATCAATATATTGACTTGGTGTGGGGAAAGTCAACTAGCATGTATAGATTTTGTTTGTTTTGTTTATTTCCAGGAATTTCAAAAGAACATTCAATTGCAAAGTAGGAGCAGAGATTTTTCTTACAGGTCACATAAAAACTTTTGTTTGTTTTGTTTATTTCCAGGAATTTCAAAAGAACACTCAATTACAAAGTAGGAGCGGGGATTTTTTTTTATGGGTCACATAAAACCATGATCAGTGCTACTGTTGCTAAATTAATTTCACATATACTAAACCTGGAAATAAAATTCTGGTACTTTGTTTATAGTTTGCCTGGAGTTTTGTGATTTGGATTTACACACACACGTGTGTGTGTGTGAAAGGGATTCAGGGAGTCTTGCCAGCTACTCAGAGCATGAGTAATTTTACTTCACTTTGTTTGTAATGACTACTAAAACAACAACAAAAAACCAACAAAAACAAAAAAAAACAAAAAAAAACCTAAAAAGACCAAACCAAAACAAAGAACCCGAAAAACAAACAAACAAAAAAAAACCCAAACCAAAAAAAAAAAAAAAAACCCAACAAAAAAACCCAAAAACCCCAAACCAAAACAAAAAAATAAAACCAAAAAAAAAAAATACCCCCAAAAAACCAACAAAAAGAAACCAATCCCAAACAACAGTAACTGTGCAATCTATAATAAAGTAATAAACTGAACACTCCGAAAGAATCCTTGTTCTCTGGCAGTGGCTGGTCCAGCAGAGAGAAGCTTTGTGTGAGTCACTGTCTCCATCTAGTGCTGCCAGCAAGGAATTGGGCTGCTAACCCCTCCGTGGCAGGGACACTGCAAACACCAGAGATTCTGAAATGATAGAAAATTATTCTTCATATAAACAGTCACTGTTTCGGTCATTAATTCAGTATAGATTAACCTATGGCAACGTTTCATCTGTAGCACACCAAGTCTGTAAATTGGCTGTGAAAGTTCACCGGGCGCTGCCGTTTGCAGCGCTCAGGGTTTCCTGCAAAGACCTTTTGGTATGCAGCCATTAATATGTCCATTATTGTTAATTAATGCCTTCATCAATAACAAACAGCACAGAAAACGTGGCGGGGGCTTCAGTGAACCATGGAGTGCCCTGGTGGCTGCAGAACCTCTGGGTCAGGGATTCATTCCCACTGGGCCAGCGTGGGCTCAGAGTGGCTGAGCTCTGAGACAGGAGAGGGGCAGAGCATCACTGGACCCGAGGGATTCAGGCTGACAGGGCTGCACTGCAGCACCTTGCTGCCTCTGAACTAAGTACAGTCTCTTTTATTTTACATCTTCTGCTCCAATACCAGCTCCAAAAAATAATTGCAAACTCAGTGCTGTTTACCTCCTCAAACCTGGGAGAAAATGACTGAAATAGTGCCCAGCCCTGTGAATAAAGCATGTGCAAAACAAAACTTCCCAGCTCAGGAAAGAGTCCTCTGCAATAATTCCAGAAATACCAAGACAAGCAGTGGCTTTGATCTGCAGCATGTTTTATGCTTTTAAACTTGGTGTGAGTTCTCACTACAAATTTCAGTCTTGTTTCAACATAGCGAACTAGCACAAGTTCACTGTATTGGAACGAGTGAACCTGTTTCTAATTCCAGAGACAAGTGAACTTGTCTCTAATTCCTTTCTAGGGAATTGGAGATGGATAAATTGTGACTGATGGAGTTTGTGTGGATTTCTGTGCATCAAGACACACCCACCCCATCAGACTCTATTTGTAAGAAATATTTTATATCCATTTTTTTGTAGGAAACAAGTGGAACCTGTTTAATGATGTCATGCTGCTTAAAGGACTCAAAACCAGACTGAGCTTTCCATGGTCTTTTTGGTAGGTGTATTAAAATTTTTAATTTTTTTTTAATTGTGAAAGTTGTAACAACCATCATAATTGAAATTTTTATCTAACCCACTCTTATCTCTTCAGATAATTTCGAACCCACGTTGTTTTCTGATTATGAGCTGTAACTAATTTATCTAATCTTATTCAAATAAGATAGTCACATCTCACCAGTTTTCTAGGACACCTTTTAAATTCAGATTTTAACAACCTAAATCAAAATTAGGATTATAAATATTTGCTATGAATTATAATAGGTTAAATAAGCCAGGATAAGGATAGTACTTAATGATTTTTTTCTCATTAATTTCACACTTTGAGCATTGTTTGGATCTAATTTTTTTGGTTATGATATGAAAGTGAAGTGTTGTATTAAGTACTTTCCTACATCCTCTACACAAAGAAAATACATAAAAACAGTTAGATATCAAGCTGAGCATAAACTAAAAATTGTTGTAATAGCTTCAGACGGTTCAAATAACTTGCAAGGCTCATTTAAATATCTGAGTTTCACTGTGCTGCCACGTGGACCTTTGGATTTCTGTGAGGCTGTCAGGAAACGACACAGGGCTGTGATAAATGATAAATGATGCAGGGATGAGGCTTCATTCTGTCTGGGCAGGGGAGGCAGCTGTTTAACCCTGCTGCAGCCCTGGCTACTCTCCTGAGATGAAACAGGGACCCCCACACTCCCCTTTCAAGGGACGGAAAGAAAAATGTCACCTTTTCTCCATGAAAAAGTGTTTGAGCTAATAATCACAGGAATATCTCATTATGTTTGAGCTAATGATCACAGGAGTGTCTTGTACCCATCCCTGTGACTGCAGCTTCCCACAGGCAGCAGCTCCAGCAGCCCAGCCCGGGCAGCCTGCAGCAGCCCAGCTCTCTAAAGCCTCTCTCTCTCTTTTTCTCTCCCTGTGTGTGTTTTGGTGTGCTGGAACCCGAGGCACAGCCACCCAAAGCCCCTGGCAGGCAGAAGGCAGCTCAGCACTGTGTCTCAGGCTGTCAGGTGTGGCTGGGGTGTGTGCTCTGTCCCCACCTGTCTCAGCTCCAGCTCTGCTTCCAGGGTTTCAGGGTGAGTCCCAGGGCCACATCTGGCATTTAATGAACTTTTCTGAGCCTGGGCTCTGTGCTGAGCCTGTATGGAAGGGACAGTGCAGCTGACATTACCAGACACTGCTGGGGGAACAATCTATTAATTCATTTAGGTAATAAATCAAATATAAATTTAGGCACAGGCAGGAAATTTGGTGGGCTTTCACAAAGGGACCGATTTTACATTTGTGCATCTGAAAAAGTGGGGGGCTCTGTTAAATAGGTTCTGTAGCTGAAGTATATTGTAATACTTTTAAATTGTGGTTGGTAGTGCTCCTTGCTGATAACAGATACCAAGTGATCATTTTATTTACTATACATTATAATCTTTAATACTTACTTTAACTTTTGCTATACAACACAGTAACATTTATTTTAATATGTTGAGTGCTTTCCCATCTCAGTGGGCTGTAAAATCCAGTTTTACTGTTTTAAATCCAGTTTTACAGTTTAAAATCCAGTTTTACAGTTTAAAATGAAGCTCAAAGATCAAAGCTCCAACGCTGGGCCTGGAGCAGAACGTGCCCTGTGCTCCTGGAAGTCTGGGGGCACGTGAGCAGCTGCAGGACCAGGCTGCTGGTGCACTCCAGGTCGTGTTCCCCACCTGTGGAACTGCACCTGAGCATCTCCTCCAGCACACAATGCACCTTTCAGCCTCCAGCATTCAATCTTTAGCATCCAGAGCCATGGTTTCACAATGCTTCTGGTGAAAAAAATGGAAGAAATTTAATTTTATCTATTAATAATTGTCTTCCCTTGTCCTTTTCTAGGGCTCACCTATATTTTCACATGGCTGTGAGGGAACAAGCATGAAAGCACAATGAAACCTGGCCAGCAGACACCTTCCAAAGCAGAAAATTCCTTGTGGAACGAGGTAACAAGCATGCTGTCCATGCTCCCAAACAGGATTTAATGCACCACAAGAAGCAGCATTGATGGGAGTTTGTTTCATTTGTGCTGGGTCTAACCACACAGAGCAGGTTCAGTTTTTCTGTGCAGACATGTTGTGTGAAGGTTGCCATCTGAAAAGGAATAAATGGAAGTGTTCATTGGTTATGAAAAATCACAGGAAATAAAATGAAATTTTAAAATCTGCTCTGTTGACCTTAATGCTGAAACACCAAGCTTCAGAGGCTGCTATTTCCATGACAGCATGGTACTGAGAGTCTAGATTTTTAGAGAAGCTTTTTTCCATTGCTTATTTCACCAATGTTCACCTGGAAATCACATAAATTAAAAAAATATGTGCTTTCTTGGCCCACAGGTATCCTTTCGTGTCTGTCATGCTTATTTGCATGTAGCAGCTTCATGTGTTGAGTTTTTTAATAATCTCAAATTGCAAGAACAGTGGTTTGAGAGCCTCTGAAGAATATAACTCCATCCTCAGTTAGGTGAACACACTTGTTGCCACTGAGAACAGGTAATTACAACTTGGAGTGTTTCAGGGTGACATAGCTGGACTTTAAATTATAAAACTTTACAACTGTATTAAAGCTAAGCTTGGCAGGTTAACCTCGCTCAATAAGATAATTAATTAATCAGGAATTGAGGCAGGAGCTGTCTGCTTCAGTGGGTGACTGTTATCTGCCAGGCTGGGTAGGTTTAGTAGCCTTCACCTGCCAAAACACCCATTGAAACAGAGATTAAAAACCACAGGAGGGGAGGAAAAGGGGACAGCATTAATTTATGTGTGCTCAACAGCCACTGGAGAGGAAGGACAATGCCAGCCACACCAAAAACTGTTTCAAATGCCCGGGTGCATTTCCAGCAGTGCTTCCCACCAGGGACATTCTGCAGCCTCCTCTGGTTGTAAAATTAGGAGGCAAAGTATTCTGCAAGGCAGTAAAATCCTGCTCCTGAGAAGGCTCATTCTGCTTGATTTCTGCAAGCCAGGGGAGCCATCCCAGAGGTGGTGGTGCTTGAAAGGGGTTTGCTGTGCTTGCAGAGTGAAGGTCACACACAGGGTGTGCCAGGCCCTGGGAACCCTTACTCTGAGACTTCAGGTGGTCTGGGACACCCACTGCTTCCAGGGTTGGGAAGCTGGGAATATTTCCTTTGTGTTCTTGCCCAGGGGATGCTGGGGCTTCTATAAACCTTTACAATATATTTCTCTTATTTACTCTGAGACTTCAGGTGGTCTGGAACACCCACTGCTTCCAGGGTTGGGAAGCTGGGAATATTTCCTTTGTGTTCTTGCCCAGGGGATGCTGGGGCTTCTATAAACCTTTACAATATATTTCTCTTATTTACTCTGAGACTTCAGGTGGTCTGGGACACCCACTGCTTCCAGGGTTGGGAAGCTGGGAATATTTTCCCTTGTGTTCTTGCACAGGGGATGCTGGGGCTCTCTGTAAACATTTACAACGTATTTCTCACGTTAACTTTAAATACTCACTTCTCTGCCAGGTGCTGCTAAGACCCAGCAGGAGCTGAGGGGGTTTCTTGAAGCAGATCCAGCAGATTACAGGGATGGTTTGCTCTTTCACTGAGAGCACTTTTGCTGGCCCCTGGAAGTGCTGCTCACCCTTAACAGCCTGCTCACTAGGGAAGTCCCCAGCCAACAAGTTTTGCTGCTTTCTGCCTCTGGAAGTGCCAGGCTGATGTCATGGAGCAGGAGACAAAAGCAAAGCTGTCAGCTCTTACTGGAAGAGATGTCACAGGTGTGGGAAAAAGAGTAAGGACACAGTAATTCACTTCAGTAGTGGTATAAAATCCATTTCTTTGCTCCCAGTTAACTCTGAGTACATCTTAAGCTAGGAAAAAAATCAGTTTTCCATAATTTAATCAGTAGCTTGCTCTAAAAACCACAGTGCAGGTCACCACTTTTCCACTATGCAATGAATTCATTTCTTAATCCAAACAGACACTGAAAATTGCCCTTTGAGCATATCTGACCACGTCACTGGCTTGCATTCACGTGATCTCTTCCTTCAAATCCCTTCTGCTCATTTCAGAAGGAACCTCTGGACTTCTGAGCTAGAGCTGAAGTCTTCCTTAACACAAAAAGTGCAAGATATACAGACTTGAGAGGATTTTTTTTTAAAAAAAAATATTTCTGACACCAGTGTTGCTCACATGATCCACAAGTGTGAGGCAGTGAATATGGAACATAAACATTTCCAGTCCAGGTTTAAGGCATGGCTCTGGTGCCTTTGAGCAGCACTTTTCCAGCTGCCTCCCACCCTGAGCTGACCCCTGAGTACAAGCCTGCAGTGGAATTGAGAGAGTCCTGGCTTTAAATGCAGATTTTACCTGTGGCACCCATTGTGGAAATGCTTGTAGAAGGTTGGGCAGGGACTGAAATCCCACCTGGAGCAATTTAATGGTGAGCACAAGAAATGTTCTGTCAAAGGATTTTGCAGCAAACCCTTTAAAATGCACATCAACTCTAAACCAGGTATTTAACTATCTACTACTAAACATTGAAAGCTTACCTGATCAACTCTACATGTGATATTTTATATCAAGGGGATAACCCTCCACATTTTCCATTGCAATTTTATGTGAAAAGGATAATGGATTTGCCATGAAAAACTTGTATGTAATGAATAAGTTAAATATATTGTTTCTCATATTATTAGCAGAAATGTTACCTTTTGCCCTTCCTTTTGAGATTTTTTGGAACATTTGATGCTTCTGATAATAGTTTAATATTACTTTCTTCACATTGATTAAATGCACTTCATACATCACTGAACAATGAGTAACATTCAAATAAGGCTGCCCATTGAACTGCCTGCAAAAATGATAAAGTAAAAAATTAATCTCCAAAGTAAAGTCAAGCCTGAAATTGAAATCTTTGATGCATACATTTCATAATTAGTTCATTCTGCTATATCTAAAATGCAAATACAGTGCTCTTAAAATAATTCAGGTCTTCCTGCAAGGGGCATTAATGAATTGTTCTAGCTGCTGCACCTCTGACTTCGAAGGATCCTGGAGGCATTTGGCTTTTTTGGCATTTTCTTTGTTAAGCTGCTGAACTTTCCTTTTTTATAAAGTTACTTAAAATAGCCCTCCTTGTCTCTCGTGTTACTTTAACCCTTATTTCAGGCACAGGATCCACCTACACACCAAGGGAGAAAGAAGTTCCCAGGTTGAGGTCATTCCCCCATTGCTCTGCCACCACCAATTTCTGACCATTTTTTAGTGGTCCAGCTGCTGTAGAATACTCCCTAAACTGCAGCAGTGACATTTTCCTGTCACAGGAGGTTTGCTGGCTTGAGGATTTTTAGCCTGTGTGCAAGGTTTTCATTTTGTTTTGTATTTACTATTTTAGGTCGTGATTTTTTTTTCCTCCATGACTTCCCTGGGGACCTCAGCAGCATTCAGCCAGCAGGGGCAAGGGTTTGAGAGTGGCCAAAAATGTCATTGCCACGCCATGCTGACCTGAAATCTTCTGCCAGGGAAATGCTCATTTTCCTTCCTGCAGCAGCCATGGTGAGTGAGAATGGAAAAAATACATTATAATTGTTATCTCTGGAGTTTTCTAGGCTTAACTGCAATTGGAGCATAAGTCCCTGAACCTGACTTAACCAAGTATCTATAGCTAACTTAACCAAGTCAGTACCTAATCTGACTTAATCAAGTATATATATTGGTCTGAGTTCCTAATTTTTTGTGAAATTACTGACTAAAACCTTGCAAGATGTTGAGAACTGAAAGGTTAAGTCATGAACAGTGTCTGTATTAAATTAATAAGTCAATAGTAATATTCTTTGTGTGTCACTTCTAAGACAATCAATCATTACGTTCAAGGGTGAAAAAGTTTAAATAAATGATGCAACTTTGCTGATGAGTGAAAGAAAATTAAATTTTACATTTTGGCCCAAAGAAGATGGACTTCTCCACTGCAGAAAAATAAATCTTCTGAAGTAAATGTTAAAATTCAGTTTATGAATAAGCAAAATCTTCATTTCATAACATCTAAGTGAGAAAAATAATTACAAAAAGGAATTTCTCCTGCTTATGAAACATCAGCACTCTGATATATTCTGGGAAAACCTATTTATAATCTGATAAAAGTAGAAAGCCAATGGTACAAATCTTAGAATCATAGAATGGCTGTGCTGGAAGAGACCTTGAAGATCATCCAGTTCCAATTCCCCTGCCATGGGCAGGACTCCCTCCACTATCCCAGGTTGCTCAGAGCCCCATCCAACCTGGCTTTAAACACTCCCAGGGATGGAGCAGCCACAACTTCTCTGGGCAACCTGTGCCAGGGCCTCCCCACTCACACAGCAAAGAATTTCCCCCTAAATCTAATATAAAGCTGCTCTTTTTCATTGTAAAGCCTTCCCCCTTGTTCTGTCACGACATGCCCTTGTGAAAATCCCTCTCCACTGCTCTTGCAGGCTCCTTCAGGCACTGGAAGGCCACAGCTGGGTGACCCCAGAGCCTTCTCCTCTCCAGGCTGAGCAATCCCAATTCTCTCAGCCTGTCCTCGTAGCAGAGCTGCTCCACCTCTCTAATCTGGGTGGTGTCTGGGCTCACTCCTGCAGGTCCCTGTCCTTCCTGTGCTGGGGGCAGAGCTGGTGCAGGGCTCCAGTGGGGTCTCCCCTGAGCAGAGCAGAGCAGGGCAGAGGGGCAGGATCCCCTCCCCAGCTGCTCTCACACTGCTCTGGGTGCAGCCCAGGCTGGGATTGGCTTTCTGGGCTGCAGCCTCCCACCCACCAGCAGCCAGAGTCCTTCTCCCCAGGGCTGCTCTGGATCTGCTCATGCCCAGCCTGGGCTGGTACCTGGGGCTGCCCTGACCCAGGTGTTTATTCAGGACGTCAGAACCAAACTAAAGTAAGAAGAACTTTTGAGAGAACAGGTTGATTTGCACTGATCACAGATTTTTGCTTCCTCTGGTGAACACTAGTCTGCTCCCTCTCCTGCCACGTAAAATGCACGTCTGCAGGAATTCAAAAGCACTTTCAAATACAGATGGTTGAGTTGGAAACACCCACAGCCTTCCTAAATGCAACAAGTATCTCTAGCCCTCCACACGAGAGGTAATACTCGTGTGTGACTTTGATTTGTACAACAAGAACACTTAACCTGAGGAATTACAAGTGCTCAGGCTAATGGGAACAAATTGGGAATAGAGCAGAAGCCCGTAGGCACCATAAATCTTATTTGGAGTTGGAGAATTTTTGTTCCATGTGAAGAACCAAACTTTTGTTGGGTTTTTTTTCTGTTTTTTTTTTTGTTTTTTTTTTTTTTTTTTTTTTTACTTTTTTTGGGCCATTACAAAATTAAATTGTAATCCCAAGTATCTGTGTGAGGAGAAAGAAAAACACAAACCGTAAAAATATAAAAGTTGGTGAGTTACTGTTATTATTTGTGTTGTAGTGTGTTGTGGGTGGTTTTGAGTTTTTTGGTAGGGGTAGAGGTTTTTTATCTACATTTATTTTGGAATTATTCTGATTTGTCAAGTGGGGTTTTTTTTTTTGTATTTTGGGTAATGATTTGGTGGTTTTGTATTTTTGTAGGCTTTGGGCAATATTTTTTATATGTTTAAATTTTCTAAAATTGAAATATTGTTTTTTGGTGAATTTTGTTGTTATTATTTTTGTGGAATTATTTTATCAAGCAGTTACATGGAGAGTTGTGAGGGGTTTTTTGAGTTTTTGATTTGCTGGTTTTAGAAGTTTTTTGGATTTTTTTTTTTCCCTAAGGTGTTTGTTTGGATTCTTGTTATATGTTGAGGAGTGTTTATCTTGTAAGTTTTTATTATTTGAGGTAAGGCTGGTCATGGACTAGTTAAGGTATTAAGTAGATTTTGCCTTAGATTGCACGCATTAGAAGTTTAGAGGAGCACATGCTAGAATAAGACTGGAATAGGACTGTCAGTCTTTCCATGTTTTTCTCTATTACAAATTCTAAACAGTTTCCACAGCACACACCTCAGGCCGCAGCACCAAGGCAGGAGCCAAGGATTTTTTAGTGACAGTGACAGCAGGAAATGCACTGTTCCTTTTCTCAGCAGCCAGCCCAAGACTGAACCTCTAAAAACTTAAGAAATCACCCTATGCTCAATGGCATAATTCCCATTAATCTTTAACCAACCCCAGCAGTGCAAAATGAGAGCGTTCTGCTTGTTTCAACGTTTTACCATGTAAGTTCATTGAAATGGAGCTTTGGTGTAAAAGAGAAGCTGGTGCCTTGGGAAGGCTGGCCTAGAGCAGGGGCTGGGCAGAGCTAAAGGATAAAGCAGGGATTTATTAAAAGGATTTCCTCCATGCACACACCTTGGGCAGCACAAGAGCCCAGCCAGGGCTGCACCCAAGATGAACCAAAATGGTCCCAAAATGCAGCCCGGGCACGGGCTCTGTCACTGGGATCAGTTCTGCTCCATTTGCACCTTGGAGTTCATTGTCCCATTCCAGCTTTAGCTTCTGCACTCCCATCCTGCTTGTTTTTCTCTCTGCAGCCCACGTTGGTTGTGCTCTTGGGCTGAGATTTGGATCATTTGTCCTTGGTCCCCAGCTGGAGCAGGAATTGTTTTGTCTCCCTGCTCTGTGCAGAGCTCACCATGCCCTGATGTGAAGCTCAGACCCACACACTAAAGCAGCACAGAATGTGAAAAATATAAAAGCCAAACCCTGAGGCATCAAAGCAGCCCAGCTGTTCTGGAAACATTTGAGTTGCTGTAACAGCAGAGGTGTGCAGAGGGTGATGAAAATCGAAGAGGGACTGGAGGAAGCAGCTGCACTTCCTGCATGGAGCAAGAGATGGCAATGTTTTCTCATGTGTTAGGAGAGTTAGATATGGCATCTCACCCTAAAACAATTGTAAATCACATACTGACACTTCTTGGAACCCAGCATAAAAGTTGGTTCTCAGAAACTCAGTGCACGTGTCACTTGTGGATGAATGTCAGTTTTAGGAGCAGACTGCCATGTGAAAATGCCTTTTTTGCATATCCAGAACATGAATATAAAAACATCCCAGAGCTTTTCTCTGCTGAGGTCGCTATCTGGGTTTAATTACTGCGTGGCCTTTCAGCAGATGACAGGATGTGATGTGAAGGAGCAGCAGGGCAGCGATGCTCCCCGAGGAGCGTTGTTCACAGGAGAGATTTTACCTGCTGGAAAAGATGCAGTGCCCAGCTCTGCGAGGGGTGAGAGGCTAATCTAGCTGAAAAACACTCCTTAAATTCCCTGTGCATTGCACATGGACCTGGCCTTTGCACGAGGAGCAGCTCTCAGCAGAATAAAAGTCCCTGGCAGTGCCCAGGAAAAACCAGGGCAAGCCACAGTGGCTCCCTCCAGGGTCCCCTGGGATGCCCAGGGGGCTGCCAGCATTGCTGCTGCCTTGCCCACGAAGCAGAGCAGCTGGGAGAGCAATCTCACCCTCTCTGGGAGTTCCTCTAGCATTTCAAATGAATAAAAAGTCAGCTTCTCCTGTCTTGGACAGGGAGGGACTGGAGCTGCTCCACAGCCAGCTTCCAGCACATCAGGAAGTACCCTGGGCTCTGGGTCCTAGAAAAGAATATTCTTATATTGACATACTAATACTAGAGGGAAAAATTTGTAAATTTATATAATTTATAAATTTATTTATATATATATATATAAAAATTAATCCTTAGCTGAAGGACACACAATGTGTTCGCTGCAGAACATATTTCACACAAAATACAATTTTCTCTTTTCAGTTTTATTTTCTCAAGCAATTCACATGCCAAGTCAAAACATAGAGTGAATTCTTGCTTTTTGACACACAAATACTCCTGGCAAGAAAACACTGGTGAAATTGATCAGAGGATGGATTCCCAAACGACAGGAATGAAGAATGGTTTGAGATTATGAACTGGTAAAAGCCACACGAGAACAACGGCCTTATCCTTCCTTTGGAATGTTTTCCCATGCAGTTTCTCTTCCTTTGCCTTTTCAATTTTTCTTTTTAAAAACAAGCTTCCACTTCTATCTCCTTGTCCACAAGATTGCACCATACTTCCAATAGAGTGTAAGGAAGTTTGAGTGAAAAGTATAAACCCTGAAGATGAGTGTTTGTATAAAGCTATCAGCATTTCAAGTTCACAGAAAGTTTTACCCGCATGAAATTAAGCTCCTTATTCAGATCTCAAAGGTCTTGGCAAGATTTTAAAAAGTGCAACCCAGTGGTTTGGGTTCAGCACAAGCTTTGCCCTCCTAGGCTCTGTTTTTGGGAGGGGGGGATCCTGCCCTGGGTGTAGGGCTGAGGTTATGTCAGGTTGGAATTGCAGGATGTGGTTTGGGGGTTTATTAATAATATTAATAATAGTGAATAATTATTAATAATAGTAATTAATAATTAGTAGTATTGGTTAATATTAATTAATTATTAGAAATTACTTATTNCTGGAGCTCCAGAGGAAAACTCCAGCCTTGTCCAGGATCCCTGTTCCAGCAGAGCCAGCCCTGGCACTGCAGGAGGGCTGAGCCACCATGGAATGGCACTGCCACCAACACCCTGACACACAGGGGGGCAGGTCTGCTCTCACTCTGGCAGTGCAGGTTTGTATTACTGCATTTTTTATTTTATTTTTTTCAGTAATACAGAGCTGTTATTCCTGCTCCCATATCTTTGCCCGAGAGCCCCTTAATTTCAAAATTAAAATAATTTGGGTGGAGGGGGTTTGCACTTTCTATTTCAAGGGAGGCTCCTGCCTTCCTTAGCAGACATCTGCCTGTTCAAAGCCAGACAGGCCCCAGCAGTGGCAGTGCCAGGCTGCAGCAGCCACACCAGCTGTGCAAGGAGAAGGACACTTTAAAGGGTTCCAGGACACTTTAAAGGGTTCCAGGACAATTTAAAGGGTTCCAGGACACTTTAAAGGGTTCCAGGACAATTTAAAGTGTTCCACTGGCCCATGTGTTAAAGCCCTGGAGTTATGAACACAAACCCTTCACTATTTCTTAGAAAATTAATGCAACATTACAGCTGCTTGTCTGGCTGGCCTTTATTGTGTTTGAGGAAGGATTGGGTTTAATGCTTTAATAGGTCTTCAATATTCCCCTGTCATTTCCTGACTTTATTGGGCACTATTTCCTGCAAAGAGGCTCACAGATGAATCTGAAGAAAGCTAATGTGCAGCTCTAATGACAGATTGCTTTCAGGGCTGATCTCAAGGAACTTTCTTCCCATCTCACTAATGAATCACACCCATTCAGCAGTGGCCTGTTGGATGGATATGGGAAGTGCTCTCTGCCTTCAAGCTTTCCCAACGTGAGGAATGATCTCAGGGCCACAATATCATCAAACAAAAATGGGGTTTTGTTACAGAGGCTCCGATTAGTGATATTGTAATGAAGGCAGACATTGTGTCCTTCAGAAAACAGAGAGAAAACATCAGCATGTATGCACTGTTTGCCTTTAATCAGAGACACGCTGCCAATGCTGGAAATGCCAATAGTTTTATAGGTTGCTGTGCAGTTTAATACTTTTTTCTCTGCCTTTTTTTCCCCTTAAGAGATGAAATCCACAGCAGCAGCCCGACAGAAGGTGTATTAAATCAGTCAGCGAAGCCACGAAGAGAGAAACTCTGTCTTTCAGCAGTAACAACAGAAATTCAAAGTAGGTTTCATGAGCAGAGAAAAGAGTCTGACTCCAACGGCAGCATTCTCTCTGCATCTCCTGTAAATCAAAACTAACCCATACTTCTGAGGATTTATATGCCTTGGACTATATTTTCAAGTTCTTCCACACTAATTTATTTCTGATAAATCCACTTTTCATTATTAAGTTGAACCAACTTGTTTAGCAATTTTGCAAAAACTAGAATTTAAAGAAAACTCATCAGAGTTCACTTATTTGATACTCACTGATTAATTAAAATGTTTTGACTCTCCTTACTCCCTTTTGATTCTTATTCTCAAGAAAAAAAAACAACAAACTATGTGCTCTTATGTTATTTTTTCTATAAGATTCAACATAATTTTTCTTTATACCAAATCTTTTGTTTTCCAGAGACAACATTCTGTGGCTGTTATTATTAAAAATGCTTCATTTTGAGGTGAGTGTGTGTTCCATGAACTGTATCAGTGCAGAATTGCTGCTGCAAATTTTTGTGTTTAACCAGGCAAGCTTCCACTGTGTTACAGGGTCAGGGAATCATTTATGTTGGAAAAAACCATCAAGTCCTGCCCTTACACTCACAATTATTCTGTGAGAATAACTGAGAAAATAACTCTTTTTGAGAAAATAACTATGGTCAGATTGCTCTTACAGGGAATGGAAGCAAAAATAAAGGCTGACAGAAGTACTGGAATGTATGAATAACTTGAATAAAAATGTGAAAATGTTTCCTTGACCACATCAGGCAGAAGCAGCTTTAATTGGTGTAAGGATATTGCTGTTATTTGAATGAACAAAGACACAAAGGCTCTAATTCATCAGAAGGTGAAAGAAGGCTATTTATTATTAAATTTTACTGGTTTATATAGGCTCTCTCACTGCTACCAGAAGTTGATTGGTTAACAGTAATGACACTTTTCTATTACCACAGGTTAATGAAAGAAACAATGTGGAAGGTGTTTATGAAAAACAGTGCAAGAAAACACCACTGGTTGTTTTGAGAGAGAATTTATTTAGAAAGATTTGTTTATATAACTTCCTGAGAAAATAAAAAGTTTTTCTCTTGAGAAACAGTGAGCAGGCCTGCTGCTAGAATTTCTCACAAACACAAAGTCTCAACTCCACGGGATATAAAAGCTCACTTGGTAGCAGCAGTTTTCCTGATGTTGATTTGGGAAACAATGCCACCTTCTCAAGCTGCTGCTGCCAGGGCTGGGCACGGCCCTGCTGGAGAGGTTGCTTTTGCATCTCTTGAGTTTGTGCTTCTTGGGGTTTTTGCACTCAGTGGTGCCTTTTTCTCAGCCTTGAGGTTCTCCTCACCTCTGTCCAAGCTGTTCTCTGGTGGGTAAGAACTGCTGGCTGGGGTCACCCTACCCCAGCATGTTTCAGATCTGGTACAGCAGAGGAGTACAAACAGCTTAAAATCCCTCCAGACTCACTAGATCTTCTTCTGAATTTTGACCTAGTGATGTTTATTTTATTTTATTCCGTTTTACTCTTTTAATCCCAAAGCAGCAGGCTGCATTTGGCAAAGTCCTAAATTCCGTGTGATTACCTGTCCATGTTTCACAGAGCAAGCTGCCAGGAAAAATGAAGGTGGTGTTCAAAGGACTTTTCTTTCCCCTGAGGGTCTGAAGTGATTTTGAAATGTGAACTATGTAATTCTGTATGCCAGTATTTCCTTTAATTTCTGTCACTGTGTGGCACTTAAAGAATGCTTTCCCTGGTGGAGGCAGACTCTTCTACTGCAGTATAAAATATTGTGCATTTAAAAACAACAACTGAGAATACCAAGGGAAAATAGCAAGGAGCTGTGGTTTTGTTTGGTTTGGGTTTTTTTACTGTAGTAATATGATATGGTGCAGGGCAGGGATCACAGGTATTTAATGATACAGGGAACAGAGTTAATGACAAATATTTCCTTCTCTCCTAGTCTGAGAAGACAGCCACAACGTGGTAATTGTGAAAGTCCCAGACACTGAAAACCTGTGACCTCCTGGGAAAGACTCAAACAAGAAACTTTTTAGGACTGACTGTCTTTTCAAGTTTGCTCATTCCATCAAAAAAAGGTGTCTC
Organism: Irena cyanogastra; assembly: GCA_013397155.1. Classification (NCBI taxonomy): domain Eukaryota; kingdom Metazoa; phylum Chordata; class Aves; order Passeriformes; family Irenidae; genus Irena; species Irena cyanogastra. The sequence goes on along the minus strand of VWZV01008130.1, from coordinate 96,725 downwards.
CTTCCAGTTCTTTAACTTTCACACACTGGAATTTTCATATTTTTCTCCCATGAACAGAATTTTTTACAGTAGGAATTAGCAGGAGTGGTTATTCATCTGGGGATGAACTGGGGAAATTCAGAGATACTCCAGAACTGCATTTGAGAAATTTCCTTGTCCATTGAAAGAGAAAATAACCACTCCTGTCAGAGTTGTGAGTCAGATCAGAACCAGCAAACACTGATTTGACACCCAGAAAACAGACTTTTACCTATGTGACTTTACCCTACAAAGGACAGAAGAAAAGGGAAAAAGGAGATTTTGTTTGGGGACCATCCCCTGTGGCTGAAGGCACTCAAAGAGAATTGCACATTACCATCCTTTTTTGCCCTGAGATTGTCCTGCAGTGAGGATCAAAACCTGGTGAGAGGAGGATTCATAAATGCAGAACCCAGAATGAGTTTTTGCCTAAAAAATTTCACCTGAACAAGTGGGATCTCCTTCAGCTGAGTTAAAAAATTTGTATTGCTCTGTGCTACACAAATTTGCTGTTGACCTCTTTGGTGTCACGGGCTGTGAAAGGACAACAGCCACGTTCAGGACACAAGAGTGAAGGGAAAACAAATTGTGATTCTGGTGAAGAAGTGACTGCAGTGGACATTGCAGGCAAAAAAGAAAATCTCAACGTTTCAGTTAACTCTACTTTTTGTGTGTGAAGTTGCATATAGATTGTTTTTCTTACCTACAGTATTTTTTTATGGAGCAAAAGGAAGATTCTTTCCAAATAAATCCTTAAAACTATCTGTGGAAACCCTTTATCTTGATTTTTTATTTTCTTAAAAATAAATAACTCTATTAGAAAAAAAAAAAAAGTAACTCAATTAGAAAGGACATTGACATTGGATAAACCCACTGTTTATTTTTGTGTTTTAATAGGATCTCTTTGGACTGAGGATGAGTTGCACTGTGTACAGATACTACTTGGAAATGTTTGTGAGAAGTTGAAGGGAATGCACTTGTAAGCCCAGAATTCCACATCACCCAGAGCAATGATGTGCCTAATTTGAAAGCATAATTAATGTCACTGTATGTACAGATTGTACTGGTTGCTGCCTAACTGACCATCACTTTTACAAATTTTTAATCTATGTACACAATGCAGTCATTGCCCAGGTTAATTAAATGCCATTGGAAATCAGATTTGGTGCAAAGGTTAGTTACATGAAATAAATAGCAGGCTACTTAGGAATTATTAATTGATCAGTATTGAATGCAAGATGATGTACATTTCAGAACAGGCTTCTGATGAGTTTTTATGGTACTAATGTTAATCATTTTTATTGCATGCTTGATAGACCTGGGAGTGTGTAAAGATTGATTGCCCTTAATGCCTTTGAAATAATTGGAAGGAGGAGAAGGAGAGGAGAAGAAAAAAGAAGAAGAAAGAGGAAGAAGAAGAAAGAAGAAAGAGGAAGAAGAAGAAAGAAGAAAGGAAGAAGAAGAAAGAAGAAGAAGAAAGAAGAAAGAAGGAAGAAGAAAGGAAGAAGAAGAAAGAAGAAAGAGGAAGAAGAAAGGAAGAAGAAGAAAGAAGAAAGAGGAAGAAGAAAGGAAGAAGGAGAAAGAAGAAGGAAGAAGAAGAAAGAAGAAAGAGGAAGAAGAAAGAGGAAGAAGAAGGAAGAAGAAGAAAGAAGAAAGAGGAAGAAGAAGAAGGAAGAAAGAGGGAGAAGAAACAAGAAAGAAGAAGGAAGAAGGAGAAAGAAGAAAAAAAAGAAGACTCCCCAGGCAAGTGGGCACAGCATCAGGGCTGAGCTCAGGAAGGGCTTGGGCAATGCCTGGACTCCAGCTCAGCCTCTTGTGGGATTCCATGACTGCTGGAATCATGAATCCATTTTATATGCTGGTTGTTGAAATCTGAAGTGCAGGGAACTCTCAGGACTTGGGGTCTGTAAGCCAAAGCTAAGATTTAAACCCAGGATTTGATCTGAGACCTTGGGAAAGGCGTCCAAACTTAGGGGCTAGAAGTGAGAATGTGGATTTATGGTTTAAAGCAGACACGTTAAGCTAAGTAAAGGAAAGTTTAGAGTTTAAGATATAGAAATAAAAGTAGTTACTGAGGTAAACAAGGAGTTTAGAGTGCAGCACTGTGGGTTTGTGTGTCATACTATGATTGGCTAAGAAAGCTCACACTGCAGCATGGGTCCATAAGACAAAATATTGAAAGATTGGGTCAAAACCATAAATATCCTTGTTAGCAGTGTTTTATTGGTCAAGAACTCCTTAAAATGTCTTGTAACTGAGGGTCTGTGACCTTCTGAGCCATGCAGTGAAGATGTGAGCCCAGCTCACCCTTCCTGCCTGTGCAGAAGGTAAGAAAATAAATCCCATCATCTAAAACAACTCAGAGGTCCCGTCTCTAATTCCTTCAGAATTCCTTCAAAAATCCCCATAGCTGGTCAATTGCAAGAGTAATAAAATGGAAAGAAACATATGAGGTTAGCTAAAAGATTAGCAACAAATGCAAAAATACAAAGGAATTCCATGTTAAATTCACAATTATATTTTTAGATCATTAGTTACAAGATGGGTGGCAGTGCTGTATATTCAGAGCAGATCAGAATTACAACCACCCCCAAATATCTTTGCAGTTATTGAAAGTTTTGAAATTGAAGTTGTGCAAACAGAGCCAGGACCTGGATGCCACAGAAGTGGTGGCTCAGAAGTCAGCAGCTTGTTCCATGCAATGCCACTGAATAATTACACTCAAGGCATGTGGGCAGAGCACAACAGAGGGGAAAGACCAGAAATGAAGTTTTTTGTCTTTGTTAAATATGTAACTGAAGGATAATAGAGAATAATAGCTCTTTTTGGGGTTTGTCTCTCTGCCCTCATTAGTTTTAAATGTATAATAACTTATTTCATGGAGCGGAGAGATTTCTGGCCAGCCCTGCTGTATTTTGTATTTTAACAGGCTCCAGTGAGTGGGACAACAAAAATCAGGCCCTGTGACTTTTTCAGTGACTGCTTTAACAATTAAAGCTTTATCAATTAACAAAGAGGGGCTGGACAGCACTGCCCTATGTTAAACCAAGCACTCAAAAAGTGAAGCACTCTTCAGTGAACAGTGTAACACTTTTGGTTTTTTGTGGGTGACTTCCTTGGTTTTCAGTGCCTTCCATCTTCCACCCCTTTTTTATGCACCAAAACAAGGTCCTTGCTATTTCTGTGGAAGTGCAGTGAGTGCTGCATACCTCAGTTCCTCCTGTACATTTGAAAACATCCACTAAATTTATATTTTAACCCTCCAAGCAATTTCTGCTTCATAGCGATTACATCCACGCCTACTCAAGTGATGATTTTTTTTTTTCCCTTTTTCCTCATTTCCTCCTGCAGTTCCTCACCAATGCTCACTCCTGCTTTGCCCATCCCTGGGCAGCTGCTGCCTGTGGAAGCTCTGGAAGTCAACACCCATTTACCTGGCAGGTAAACACGGTGCAGCTCAGCGGGAGGGGACAATGACGGGCTGCTGGTGTGGCACTTGTCACTCCGTGGGTGCAGCTGGCACCACAGGGATCCCTGGCACAGCAGCCTCTCTTCAAACACTGCCAATGTCACTCCTTTTTCTGCTTTGGCTGGCAGAACTGAATCCATGGGCTGAGGATGGATGCACTGGCTTTAATTCCCGTGCTGCCTGGGGAATTAATGGGGGGGAAAGGAGTTAAACAAACACAGCTTCTGCAAAGCTGTGATGTGGGAAAAATTGTGATTCAGAAATAATCCCAAAAGAGAGGGAAATCTAGAAAGGGAAAGCCAAAAAAAAAAAAAAAAACCAAACACCAAACAAAAAAAAGTAAAAGAAACACTTTAAAAACCAGGGGGAAACCTCTGTTTAATTTTAGAATGTTGAACAGTTTGCCTGGCATTGATGTGCTATAGAATATGAATGTAATCCCTACTTGGGACTGCTGGCTTCAAACAAAAACAACCCTGCAATTTTCAAACTCCACATTTAATTTTTTGTGTGCATGCAGTGTTATTCTGTGTGTGGAGGGCAGGCTGATAGTGCAGGTAACAAAATTTCCTGTGCAGTGATTATTCCACCCATCTGGCAGCACAGAAGATGTTTTTGCATGTGCTTCAAATGCAGATTTTCTCCCTCCCCCCAAAGAAATTTGGAGACTCCTTAATATTGTGCAGTTTCAATTTTGAATTCTAGGTAATTCTAAAATAAATTAGATACAAATTCCTGCACTGGTGTTGTTCAAAACTTCAGGTTAAAGTCAGATTATTGGCATCAATAGTGTGAGACCCTGTGCTCTTTGTAGATCTTGTTACAGCATAAGGAGTGTAAGTTTAAGATTATTTAAACTTAGATTATTAGGCTTTATCCTAGACTTACCTAGGACTTTCTCTTAAAACATCTTACCCGAATTTGTATTAAAAATACAAATTCCAGAATTGGGAAAATCTTGCAGTCTGTGTGCTGAAGAAAAATGCAAAATGCAAATTTTTCATTTGCCTATATGTAATGCAAACTTGGATGATTGTGGTGGTTATCTGTTTGAATCTACCAATTTGTGTATCTAGATATTTTTTATTTTTCTTTTTGATAAGTGTTATGGGTAAAAAAATCCCCAGACAGGAAATTAATTCCTAATCCCTCTATTGTATTTAAAATCTTCTGTTTTATTGCCTGTATGACATCATCACTATATGAATTTTTAAAGTACAAAGTATCAAAAAGGTAGCCCTTGTCAAAGTCCAGAGAAATTCCACCTTTTAATATACTTCTGTGCTGGTTTTAGACTTTTATAAACATATAGAAGTATAAATATTGTGATATCTGATTCTTTTGCATATGACACCATTCTGTGTCATACAGTTTTAGCCATAAATTAACTCAGAATTATAGTGGCTAAATAATTTTTAGATTTAAAAGCTGCCACCTTTATACTCTAGATAACTGGCTGCTGTCACTGAAAGAACCAGATGAGTAAATTTGACCTCCCTGTTGTTAAAGCCAAGGTTTTAAAACAGTATTCACCTGGCATCATTGATATTTTAGCAGAATGTTTGATACTAGAATATCTAATGTTCTGCTAAAAAAAAAAAAAATCAGCTGGGAATTGCCCCAGGTTGTGGAGCAGTGTCAGTAATTATTGCTGTTAATGCCCCAGACCCCTGCACTGGCTGTGCACACCAGAAATGAAACCTGACCCCAATGAAATGCAGGGGCCCTTCAGAACCCACAGAACTCAGAAATTAAAAGGATTGCTCAGGCTGCAGCTTCCTCACCCTGTGCAGCAGACACAAAGAGCCCAGGTGGAATTCAAACGCGTTGGAGGAAATTCTTGCGTTTGTACTAAACATAATAAACCAGAAAAACCAAAATGGAGAGGGTGTAAAGCTATTTTGGGGAGGTAAACACAAATATATGGCAATTACAGACAATATAATGACAGTTTGGGTTGGCAAATATCAGAGAAACAGCATTTTTGTCCCTTCAGATACACGGAGGCCAGAATGGCAGAGCAGTTTTATGCAGAGTACAGAAGAAAAGGTGACATTATTCCCTTTGTTAGAGATCCTCACACCTGTCTGTTCCTCAGCGGTTTCCTGGGCAGGTTTAACAATTTCTGGGGTTTCTGCACAAAGTAATTTCTGATTCGTCAGAGATCATCTTCATCTAAAAAACTAAGATTCATGACCCAAACAAAACCCATTCTTGAGGCCCCTCAGTTGTTTCAGAAAACATTACTGAGGGCATATATCAAAAGGCAGGCTCATATTCTAGCCCTGATCTTTAAATTTTTATTTTCCTACTATAAAGTTTTTCCTAGACAAAGAATTAAGTTTGTTTTTTTTTTCTTCTGTAATTAACCAAACAACTATAAACACGTAGCAAGAAAAGGAGGTTTTCGCTGTAGTGGATACAAAAATTCTTTTTTTTTTCTGGGTTTGAGTTTGCTTTAAATGGGTTTCAGCAAAAATCCCACAAAGGTTATTTTCCCAAATTTTCTTCTGTTACCCTGTAAGATGTCAATGTGTTTTCCCTTGTCTTCCTCATGTGCAACTCAGCTTAAGGACAAAAACTTCTTTTTTAAAACATCCAGGGGCAGGCTGGCCTGTTACACATCTTACTGCTTTTTCATCACAGACCATCCAGCAAAGTGACCTTCTACTCCTGTGATATTAATGGTGATTATGGTCATTATATTATTCTAATAAATAATATTTATTAGATTTTTCTTCCTGGTCATCTTCTCCTTCTGTGGTATAACTGTTATAACTCAACCTTTTATTAAATTTTGATTTATTAGTGTTCAGTATATGAACAAATGAATGAAATAGTGTTGGTAGCTTAAATTAAACTAGTAAGATCAGAATAAATTCTTTGTCCTAGCACGTTAGAAACTTTGTCTTGGTTCCGTTTTTAAGGGTAAGAGCTTTGAGCAGTGGGTACATGTTAATAAGGTGCCACAACACCATCTTCACTGCCTGGTGGGAGTGTGTAATACTGGAAAAGTAAATGTCAAAACAGCATTTAAAATAAATAGAATTTGTTCTCACTTTGAAATATTTTTGTTAATCCACTTGATTTCTGGAACTTCTTCAGGGCACTTAGTTATTTTCCACTCTTCTCCTTTTTGAGAGGTATTTTCCACAACAGGTCTGATTAAACTGATTACTACAAATCCATAGGAATCTATTTCTGGGGCCATTCCATGAACTGTAGATGCTCTGCATGTATTTCTGACATATGTGGGAAAAAGGTGCTGATGCTTATTTAGAAAATAATACATTTTTTACTGACCTAGGTGCCAAAAAACCCAGAAGGAGAAAGCCACAAGACTGATGTCATAAAGCATCCTGCCAGGCCCTTTGTTTTGGGTGTAATTGGGAGCTTTTTTGGAAGGTTTTATGAGCTATAAGTATTTTTGCAATTCCAAACTTGTTCATGCAATTTAGCACTTATATCTTTCAACCTAGAAAAGTGCCACATGAAGCTGTGTCTGTACAGATTTTTGGCAAAAGGGATCTCTCAATAGTATTTTTTATTTTGAGGACCAAAACCATTAGGTGCAGTTTCACAAAAGGAGTGCAGCATTCAGGTTTCCTAAAAACAAAAGAGTAGAATCCTCTGTAGCTTTTACAAATCCATAAGCATCACCCAAGGCCAGTGGAAGGCACTTAAATATTAAATTGTAGTAGATAAACCTCAGTGTGGAAAACCCCAACAGTTTAAAAAATAGAGTTAAATCTAGCAGTGTTTATTACTCAACATAAAGTAAATCTGGATTATTTTCAAGCAATCCCTTATCCCAAAATGTGTCTTTCAGTAGTGGGAAGAGGCTTGTTAAACACAAGTTAAACACAACATGGAAAGAAAATGGCATAGGCTGTTTTTGCTTTAACATCTGATGAATTTTTTGTACATATGAACCCTTGGACTAATTCAGATACAAATCAGATTAACAGATTATTTGTTCCTTTTACTGTTCTGAAGAGAATGATATCTAGGCATTTGCTAGAGCTGTGTGTTCCTGAATATTTCCTTTTATTTTTGCCTCACTTTTTCCATTATTTCAGGCTCACCAGCCTGAGATAGATTATTTTTCTCTTAGGGAGTGAATATCAGCCCTTAAAGCAGCTACACTGGCTCAGACTGGAGCCCTCTCCAGTGGTGGTGAAATCCCACAGCAGATGGACTGAGAAACTCAGGAATGACTCAAATTCAGATGTACAGTATGCAGAGGTATTTCAATGCCCTTTATAGCCTAGATCAGCACAGTATTTATCAGGTTATTCTAGAGCTTTATCAAAGACTGATGTGTAAGACCCCAGTGAGATCCTGACCAGATTAATTACTCTGTCCATGAGGGACTTAACAAGACACTTGGATATTCGTGTGATTTATGTGTAAATGTGTTTTCACTGATTTGAAGGCAAGAACTATGATCTTTCCAGAGACTAAAAAACAGTCATATGAACCTGTGCATGCATATTCACATAGAGGACAAGAAAACTGGCCTGGATTCAGTGCTAAAAACTCCTTAGGGGGACTCTCAAACCAGCCAGGAGTGAAAAGGGCAAGGAGTGAGACACTGTTTGCTTTCAGAATTTAAAAGCTTCTTTTCATTCCTATAGATGAGCAGTCAGTATTTCAGCACCTGGTCATGCACGGGATATGTGATATATTTATTATTATTATTGTTGTTGTTGTTGTTAATATATTTATTCTATATTATAATATTACCTATTAATAATATATAATTATTTTTATTTTTGTTATTATTACTAATTATATTAATTTTGGGTAAATTTTAGGATATATGCTGTAGAACAGGAGAAAATCTTTTCATTTTGCCTTTGGAAGCATTTTCCTCAAAGCTGTATTGAAATGGCATGGGTTGTAAAGCACAAAACAACAACTGGTGCCAATAACCTTAATACTATGTAGCTTGCTGACGTGTTATGCAGCTTTTTGGTGGTGTTGACATCATGAAATAAGGCCCAACAGAAGATAACAAGTAATGCTAAAAAATCAGACTGGAGAGATTAACCAAGCATATGTTGTACGACATAAACTGTGGGCAAACCACATTTCTATTTTGAACACGGAATGGACAGGGAAAACAGCAACTCTGAAGTTGAGCATTAGGGCAGAAATAGCTGTTTCCTGCAGTATAAGATGTGAAAAGATCCAGACATGAAATAGAAATGAAAACTAAAATATCTTATTTACAATTTCAGCAATATCTGGACCATCTGTTGGCCATAATCACCTCCAGAACCAAACTTCACTCAGGAAGACACTGCTGGCTAAGCCCAAGTACCTTGATTTTTTTTTTTAAATCAATCATTTTTATAAGGACACACTGAAGTATTTAAAATGATTTTTTTTTATTTACCAAACCTAAAATCCCGAGAGAAATTTATAGCAGTACCATTACCTGAATATTTTGCCACACTGACATATTGCTTGTTGTTACAACTCAAAAGGAATTTTTCATTCTTACTTAAACTGCCAACACCCAGACAGATGTTGGTTTGTGTGACCAACCAGCTGCAAAAAAATTGTGCTTCTCTGAATGCTTATAAACCCAACCAGGGAAATAATGCCTCAGGAAAGATAATTGCAGAGGTAGAGGTGCTGAAAAAGAGATCTGACTGTCAAAGGATGTGCATTGTATGGCTGAGAAGCTGAAACAACATAAACTCACTGCAAAAACCATGGAGAGCCAAGGACTGATTTCTCTATTTGGATTGATTTCTTTATTAGGATTGATTTCTTTATTAGATTATTTCCAGAGATCCCTGCAGCACAATCAGGCTGGTGAGGATTTAACTGGAGTTTCTACCTGTGTTGTTTATAAAGAGCTACTCTATATACTGTCTATAATATATATAAATATAAATATATATATACATATTGTCTATACAATATATTTATATATATTTTTAGAAAGCTATTTTATTTTTTATGTGTTTAGCATAAAATTAATGAAGAAATGGTCAAAACTGATTTTCTCTGATTCAGCTGATTGCTGTCTAGTTATCTTGAGTTCACCTGACATGTCTTTGATGTGCACAACCTCTCAGTGACCCAAAATGAAAAATTATGTCATTACCAAAACACTGGAAAAGACAATAGAATCTCTTCAGTAGTGCAGTGTGTTGTTAGGGGCTGAGGCAGAGGTCTTCTTCCCTTTGTGTAGGGCTGTGCTTTGGATTTTTGCTGGAAATAGTGTTGAGTAGGGGTGTTTTTGTTATTGCTGAGTGTGAGGATTTCTGAAGGAATTAGAGATGGGACCTCTGAGTTGTTTTAGATGATGGGATTTATTTTATCTTCTACGTAGGCAGGAAGGGTGAGCTGGGCTCACATCTGCACTGCATGGCTCAGAAGGCAACAAGACCCTCAGTTACAAGACATTTTAAGGATTTATTAACTAATAAAACACTGCTGACAAAGATATTTATGGGTTTTGATCCAATCCTTCCATATTTCGTTTTATGGACTCATGCTGCAGTGTGAGCTTTCTTAGCCCGTCATGGTGTGACACACAAACCCACAGTGCTGCATTCTGAACTTTACTTTTTAAATTACTATTATTCTTTCTATATCTTAAACTCTAAACTCTAAACTTCACTTTACTTAGCTTAATGTGTCTCTGCTTTAAACCATAAATCCACATTCTCGCTTCTAGCACCTAAACTTGGAAGCCTTTCCCAAGGTCCCAGATCAAATCCTGGGTTTAATTCTCAGCTTTGGCTTACAGCCCCCAAGTCCTGAGGGTTCTCTGCATTTGGGATTCCAGCAGCTGAGCAGAACCTACACAGAGCCAAGGCTTTTCTACCTCCCATCCCACCTGAGAGGGACTGGGAGGGGACAGAGCTGAGCCCAGGGATGTCCCAGGCATGGTCCCAGGGATGTCCCAGAGATGTCCCAGGCATGGTCCCAGGGATGTCCCAGAGATGTCCCAGGGATGTCCCAGGGATGTCCCAGAGATGTCCCAGAGATGTCCCAGGGATGTCCCAGAGATGTCCCAGGGATGTCCCAGGGATGTCCCAGGGATGTCCCAGGGATGTCCCAGGGATGTCCCAGACCATCTGGCTCGTGCTCAGTGCCTGGAGCTGGGGGAAGAAGGAGCAGGAGGGGATGTTTGGGGTGCTGGGGTTTGTCTCCCCACGTCCCTGTTCCCGGGGATGGAGCCCTGCTGCCCTGGGCATGGCTGAGCTCCTCCTGCCCATGGCAGGGGGAATGAATTCCTTGCTTTGCTTTGCTCTATGGATTGCTTTGGCTTTCCCTGCTGAGCTGTCTTTATCTCAGTCCATGATTTTTCTCACTTTTATCATTCCAACTCTCCCCCCCATCCCAGCATGGTGGGAATGAAGGAGTGGGTGCCTCAACACTCCCAGCTGGGGTTAAAATTGACCCGTGGGAAGGCCTGGGGTGTTTGTGCTGCCGTTCAAAGGCACTAACACTGAGCCTTGTGCTGCTCTTCACATGCAGAACACCTCCAGCTCATGTGGATTGCCAGCTTCCAGCACTCTGCTCCTGCTTGTAGCTCACCCCAGGCATGTCCTGGCAGCTGCAAGAAGTTCAAGTAATCTGCCTCAAGCACTGCACAGAAATGACTTTAAAAAACCTTTGCTGAAGAGATTAACTATGCCTTGCAGAAAGAGAATGGAGAATAATGCACTGTATGCATTAAATGACACGTATGTAGACTTACTTTGCAATAAATCTAATTTTGTTTTTTTTTCCTAGCGTGACTATTCAGGGCTGTTCCCTGGAATCCCCAGTGAAGTGCACTGTACAGACTGTAAGGTACAGACTGAGAGGTCTGGTTTGGTTAGAGAATTTCCCAAAACTCCCTTGCCAATACACTTTTTCCAGGGTCATTCCATTTGCATCACTGTGTCTAATACTGTGTTGCTGCTTTCTTGGTCTGTTTTACAGCAGTCTTACAGATTTCTGTTCTCCCTCATCCTTTCATTAAGGTATCTCCAGCAAAATTTCTCCTCAGAGCTGAAATTGTTCCTGTTTGCCAAGATATGCTTGTTAAGTGAGGGGCTTCTATTGCTTAAGATATCTGGTTCTACAAACGATATTAAATATTTTTTTTATATATGACTTAACTATAAAAATATTGTATACCAGGGCTTGTCCCTTTCCATCCTCTTTCAGGGAGTTTTCAGTCAAACTGTAATAGTGTATTCATATTTGTTTTCATTGTTGTAAACCACCTTTCTTTTTACATATTTGCTGAAATATATTAGAAGTTAAAGAAGTTAAAGAATGAGGCCCCACCTTTGATTTCTGGCTGAATTATTGGTGCACTTAATGCTCATATCTAGGCCTGGGCTGTGGGGTCACCCACGTTGTCAGGAATCACAAACAGCTGCTCTTGAAATCACTGCTGTGCTCTGTCCTAGCACTGCACACCAGGATTTTTATTTATTTTATTTAACTTACAGTATTTATTTGTAGTAGTTTGTTTCATTTATAGTATTATTAATTTTAGTATGATAATATTCTATTTTATTTAATTTATAGTATTTATTTGTAGTATTTTATTCAATTTATAGTATTTTAATTTATAGTATTTTTTATTTTTATCATTTATACTTAGAGATTTTTAGTTATTTTATCTATTATTATTTATCTATTATCTATTTATTATTTATTTATCTATTTTGTCTATTTAGCATTTATTATTTATACCAATTTATTATTTAGTTATTTATTGTCTATTATTGTTCAGTTACTTTACCTATTTGAAACTGCTGTCGCAGAGCACACAGTGAATAACTTGATAAGTTCTGTGTTTTATCTGCTGCATGAGTGCCCCTCTCAGCCCAGCCTGCTGAGCACACCAGGATGGAGTTCCCGAGGCAGGGACCAGCCCAGCCCTGTTGGGCTCTTCAGGAAAACTCCCCAGGAGCAGAGGAGGGAATTAATCCCAGGTGCCCACAAAAACTGGGCAGGCTCCATGCCTTGCTGATGGCCCACGCCTGGTGTGCAGAAAGGATGGATGTGGGTGAAATCCAAACTCTGGAGAAGCCAGGGCTTCAGCTGAATTTAAAATATCAGTAAGACTTTCACATAAAGCTCTCTTCTTTTAACAAACTCGGTTTTAAATGATAATTTGTCTTATGTCAGTGAACCCCCTGGTTTTAATTTGAATTTCCTGTTCTCCTTTAAAGCTTATTTCTTGTTTGCATGATAAAATATCCTTACTGTAGGCAATCTATCAGTTTGGTTGTTGGTTTCTAAGCTCCTACATCTGTATTGTCTTCAATTGAATCAAGCATCTGATAAGACTGAGATTATAGATGAGGGAAGCTGCTTATTCTGTGGCTCTTTGGCCTTTAAAAGCCAAAACAATACCATCTTTCATCAATTTGGATATTCTCGAGTTATATTGTAATTTGGCTTAATGGAGAAATAATGAGAAACTGAGTGGGAGCAGAGGATGCATGCTCATCCTCTGAAATCAAAAATAAACAGTGCAGGAATTAAACAGCAAGGGACACAGAAATTACAGCAGATTCCATTGATGTCTTTTCCTCTAATAAAATGGAATAAATTCTGTTCAGCCAATATGCCTGTGGTAATTGGCATCACCAATCACATTTCAAAGGAGCACTATGAATGAGATTTGCCAGGAAAGAACAGTGAATTAAATGACTGCATGTGAGGAGCACAGACAGCCTTTCCCCCTCATTTATTCAGGATTGAAGGTAATAACCAAGGAAAACTGATAGAACTAACCACTTCTGACTTCTGGAAATTGATATGGGATGGAGCTGTCTTCTTCTAATCAGATTAAATCCTTTCTTAGGCCATTTTTAATCTGAGTTCTACCACGAGGTTTTACTTTAGGGGAAAATAAACTGCTTGGCGTTCAGATACTGAGCATTATTGATTTAATAAGATGACCAGAAGATATTCCACTGGTAACCAAACATTTTAGTTGTAGTGTGTATGCTCTGAGTGCCTTTTCACTTTAAAATTTTGGATACTGTGAGGAAAATGGGAGCTGGTATATTAGATTGCCTTAAACCTAGATTTAATACAATAGCATGTTTGTTCTCTTGAGCAACTGTGACGCAGGAAAACTTTTGATATAGTCACTAACATAAAAAGACATGCACATAGGCAGAAATGTAATTTGTATGAGGAGCCTTATAATGCCTCTGATGGCACACAAAACCAAAAGAACACCAGGAAACACAGGCAAAGCAGCAGCAGCAAATAGAAACAGTTAAGGAAACGGACCAACCTTGACTGTAGTTAAAAGCTTCACACAGCACCAAAATTAAAAATTAAAAAAAAAATTCAGGTATCTAAAATCATCAGTGAGAGCTCTCAGCTATCATTTATGTTACAATGAATTCATTTACATTCCTGATGCATTACAGATGCATTTTTCTGGGTTCACACTGCAACTGGAGGCTTACAGCTTTCTATCTCCTTGGTTTTTCAACCTCTCTAGCTTATGTATTACAATCCCCCTTCTGCTAACTTAAATCTAGCTAATATCCCAATAATGCTTGAATTCTAAAACCTGATTATCCCTTCCACTTCTGCAAGGGATGAACTGATGATCCTCTTTTGAGAGCTGATGAAGGAGCAATACCAATAATCCTAGCTTTCTCTGGATTCCACTGGAGCTCTGTGCCATCAGAGGTCCCCAGGATGCTGGAAAAAAAATCAGAACAAAATATGTGAAAGGGATTTCATGCAGTCTCAAATGTTTGAACAGCAAATCAAGTTGGTTTTTTCCTATGTGGATCTCCTTTTGTTACTGTTGTGCAGGAATGATTTAGTCTTTGGGAATGGTGTGGGTGGTGCCTTAGGAAAGAGAGGCTGCACTGAGCCCACTGAATGCTCCCCTCCTAAACTGGGACTATTTTCTAATGATATCTGGGCCCAAGAGCCATATCTCCTTTTCCCCCTTTCCCAGGAACCTCATCTGTGAGAATACAACAACCTGGAAATTCCAAAAGCCAAACTAATCTGGTTTTTCAGTTTTCTTTTCTACTGTGATTTATTTCTCCTTACCTATTAGCCTCTTTCTGGTTGTGGGCAGCTGTCAAAAAATATAAAATTTTTTAATAGCAAATTGACCAACACACACACTCCCACCCTGAGATTCTGATTTATTCCCTTTAAGTTCTACAGCAGCTTTTAGTCTGCAATCTGTGGGTTAAAGCCAGATTGTAGTAACATGTACACTTGGTATTTTCCTTCATCTGGCTATACTTTTATTATTAGTTACTTTCATTTATTTATTTATTAGTTTCTTTTATTATTTAGTTATTTGCATGTTTTTTGGATAGAATACAAACTAACTCCGTGTAATAAATGTAACTCTTTATGCATTTCTGTTTGTGTACTAACTTTAATTGCTATTTCAGCACCCAAAAGCAGCAAGCTCCAGCTGCCACAGATACTTTTCTTTCTCCTCCAGAGAAATGTACCAGCCAGGTGTTTGGTACAGGTGTTCTACACACAATCTAGAAAAGGTATTTGGCTGCTAATTTCCTCTTTTTCAATTAGAAATTACTAATTACATCACACCAGTGTTAGGTTTACACAGTTCCCTGCTATACCTTCTGACCTCAAAGAATTGATTCCTACATGAATTCAGAAGCAGGAATTTAACATATTTGAAGTTCCCACTAAAACACACACACACTATTCCTGATAATCAAAGATTTCTATTTGGCTTTATTAAAAATACGTTTTCCATTCTATAAGGGCCACAGATGCCTTAAAAATGGTAAATGCATGATAACATCCATTCATTTTTTCAACAGATTCAAGTTAATCTAAAAAAAAATTCTGTGATACTGTTTTGGAATCAGATTAATTTTGTCCATGTCCTAGGAAGCTTTGCCATCTAATTTGTGGCTGTAACTTCCTGGGGCTATTGTCACTTGTAATATTTTCCTTTTAGTGTGATGTAGGCTGCTTTCTCTTCAGCAGAAAACAAGCAATAAAGCTGTCAAAACAAATAGAACACAAACCCCAAAGAAGTTCTCCAAGTAAGTGAGTTAAGAAGTCTGTTATCTAGTTTTTCAGAACATTAAAAAATGCATAAGAAACTTGATTTTAATGTTCTATTCCACTTAAAAAACATGCAAATAAGAGGTGATATTGAGTTAGCATTACTAATCAAAACCTGGCTGTTGCTAGCTCATTACTCTTCCCTTCCCTCATTTTTCCATCTCATCTGCAAGCAGATTGCAGGCCTGAGGAAAGGGGCTCACTTTGCCAGAACACTCACTCACAAATCTCCCCTACTTCCCTTTGAGAAATCTTTCCATAATTCTGTTTTCCAGTGTGGGTGAACTAGCCTAACATCCTGAGTGGAAATGAAATCTCCAGGTTCTCTCTTGTTCCCCATGATACAAGCACTGGCAATTCCTCCAGAATGGCATCTCTCATTTTTAAATCTCTCATTTCTGAAGTTACAAAAGTCATCCCAGCTATAGGACATAATTCTTCCTTTGCTACTAGCATAGGGAGAAAGAAATCACAGCTTGCCAGGAAATATCTAATGGCTCTCTTCACTGAGTTTCTTCAATTTGAGTTTCATTTAATTTCCTATTAATACTCTGAAATTAACAAAAAAAAAAAAAAAAAAGAAGTACAAACCTTTGTTGTGTCCAGTTCTACAGTAACCCAGTGGTTAAGGGAAAGGTAACTGCCTAAAACCCCAGTATATTCTCATCTACACATATGAACAAGTGTTATCATAGTTCAGTATTTAACCAAAAAGTTGTTTTAAGGTAAGTCTGAATAATAAGATTTCTGTAACAAAATAAACTAATTTGAAGGCACGTTTGTCTTCAGTCTTAAGTGAAAATTTGTCAAGTAAATAACATATTTTTCCCTCAAAACCACTTGATTTTCTGAGTGTGGAAATATTCCCTGTGGTTAAGTCTTAAATGGATTGTTTGGTTAAACCACGACTCGTGGATCTGATGTACCAGAATTTTTTAACAAACACAGTCACTCCCTTTTGAAAATTTGCATCAGCTGTTTGAAAGGCACAGATCAGGGTGCAGGATTTTTACAGCCATGCTGCCATTGAAGTGGAAAGGCACCAACACCTCTGGGGCTGACAGCATCCCATGGAAGATCCATTTCCTGCTGCTGCAGGTGATCCAAAGGTAAATCAGCAGGGACAGCTCAGTGCTGTTATTAGCACAGAATGAGGAGAAAGACTCCGAAATTCTAAAGAATCAGGAGGCTTTTATTTTAATAATTTTTTAAATATTTTCTTATTTATTTTGTTAATAGCTACTCGATTGGTTAAATGGTACAATGCTTTTTTACTACTGTTGGATGAGATAGAGTATATTTTGAAAACACACACACAAGAAAATAACAAACTAAAGTGAAAAACAGTACTTGTTATTTTGAGAACAAGAGATGCTTATAAAACTTTTATCAATTTTTTTTTTTTGAGAACATGAAATGTTTACAGAACTGGGTTTTTTTGAAGGTAAACTGTTTTTCCTTGGGAAAATTCAGGCCTGGTGCTGGATCTCTCTAAGATTCTCCAAATGTCAGCCCCACAGGTCAGTGACCACAGGGCACACTCAGCAGCCCCAGGAGAGCTCTGTTTGTCTGCACATCTCAGGCTTTCCTTCTCCAAAAAGTTTTCCTATTTGTAATTAACATGAGGATTCCAGAACCATAAAGCATTTATTTGCAAGGTGTTCTCAAGCAAAATAAGGAATAACTAATGCTGAAAAACTGAATAGCTCCCTTTCTGTGACTGGACCACGGGTTTGGGCAGAGTGGTACATAAATTGAAGTCTCTGACACTTTAATGCTGCTGTAGCAGCTTCAAATCAATTCTAGAAGAAGCAGAGATATACACTGCAAGATGGCAAAATATGCAAATCCAGCTCAGGGGTTTGCTGTTTCTCTTATCTCTGTAGAATTTATATGCTTATGGTTCTGCTGATGGAATAACCTTATATTTATACACATAAATACATATGATACATTATGGATAGCCTTAGTCCATGGCCTTCTTTCTCTGGATTGTTTTATGGAGAAAATTGGATTTATTTTGTACAGACAGAGGCTGTTCAGTTTCATTAATAGATCGTTGATGTTTTGGGATGGTTTTCTAAAAATAAAATGTTAGTGTTTAGATGCAGGCTAGAAGTTTAGAAAACAATGTTGTTCCAAACTGCTCACTTCTTAACCAATGTCTAACTTAAGAATAACAAAAAAGTCAATATTATGATGCAGTTATGATTATTGTAATTTTCTTTCGTGCCAAAACTCTTGGCTTACTCCTAAGCTCAGTATGTCCTTAGCCAAGCAATCAATGTCTTTCTGAGCCTGTGCATAAAATCTTCAGTAATTTTGCTGTAATTTTACCCAGCTTAGGATCAGGTTGGAAGCTGTATTTCTGGGAGGAGTTTGGCCAGAAACAGAACTGCTGTGATGATCTCATATTTACCAGCTGTGACACTGTCCACAGCATGTAAGTGACAGCAGTGTGAAAGATCCTGTCTTCTTGGGCTTGGTTCTCAGAGGATTGTCAAAGGGAGCTTTCTCTGTGAGCATGAAGCAAGTTCAGACTCGAGGGGAAATTCCTCATGCTGAGTGCCAAAGTTATCTATGTACAGCTCAGCACAGTGAAGTCAAGCTCACTTGGCTAAACTGAAGCCTAAGCCCAAACCTCATCAAGGAAAAAAACCACATGGCAGAGAAAATGGAACCATCATGGATATTTTACAGGCAGGAAAAGGGGAAAATTCTAAAATCAGTACTCTCGAGTAGCTGTAGAGAAAAAGAGGTTTGTACACAGTTTACAGAAGAGATCTTTGGAGAAATGCTGCCCTCCATAGAAAATATCCCAGAACTGCCCATGATTCCACAGGACTTGCTCAGAAAATATTTTGCACTGCGGGATGTGCAAGTCTTTAACTGGTTTTTGTGTTGATGAGAAGGTGCCTGTACACTACTGCAGGATCAAAAGGTTGCTACAATGGAAGAAAAACTGGCAAGCTGTGAATACCACACAAATGCAGGGTCTTTTACAATTTCTGTTTTCTAGCTGAAACAATTTGTCCTGCTCAGGGTCAAAGCCTGATGTAAGCATTAAGAGCAGCTGTATCTAGCCAACTCAAAATACCAGCTGTCTTCACTGGGACTCTTTTCTGCTTAAAATTAAGGACATCTTCAAATCTTGGAGAATAAAAAAACCTAACCTTAAGTGCTTATTTTTCAGTGCCATGCTGGTTAAGCAGTTCACAGTTGCTGCTGTTAGCACTTGCCCCAAGACAGATCACTGGCTACATGAGGCTTGATAATTCAGCTGGAAACCCACCTTACCACAGTGAGATCCTGCCTGTCACAGGTGGAGCTTTGTATCAACAGCTCAGTCCCCACTGGAACATCAGCCTGGCAGTTCTGGCCTAATAAAAACTACATTTTGAGGATTTTGCTATTTTTCCAAGGGACACTGCTGTGTCACTGCTGTGTCCCTTTCCAAGGGACACTACCATGAACAGTGGTACTAATATTAGAGCAGGCTTAGTTTGAGAGTCAATTGAGTGTTTAATTAAAATTCCAAACCCTAGCAACGTGTTCTTCTGTAAAGGAAACACTGATTCCAAGGAACATTCCATTTTCAGAAGTCAGAAAGGAAAAAAGAAAACTTGACATTATTCCCTTTAAGGATTCATCTGGCTCTAATTCATTATTATTAGATCCTGAAAAAAAGTAAAGGTGCTACATTAGGTGACTTGACCTAAAATACATCAGTAATATTTTCTTCAAAGGTGAGATTGGAAAAGTTACCATGATCATACCCACAAGAAAAAATGGTTTAACACTCAAAAGTTACCAGTTAGAATTTTTACTTGTCTTTCTTCCTTTGATGTAAAAAAAAAATCTTTTGACATACTTAAAACCTGCAAAACTGCTTAAAAAATACAGTGGAAGATTTAACCTTTTGACTTCTGGCAAACGTCCCAAAACCTACTGAAAATGTTCAGGGTGATTTGGTGAAATGAGTTCAAAGAAATTGTGCCTCATCTGCAGCTGAGAGTTGCAGCAGCCCTTTAATCTGAAAGGTTTTCTCTGTGCGCTTCCACACTCCTCCTCTTTCATCCTGTGGCGTTCCCTTCTTTCTCCCAAACTCAGTTTTTTCTCCCACCTCTCCATGCTGCAGCTCCTGTTAGATCCCTCCTTTCCTTGCAAGCTGAGTCAAGCTTCCCTCAGCTGAAAGTCCCAGCAGTGGGCAGAGAAATTCTGCTTGCAGAAACGCTGCGTCAGCAGAGGCTGAGCCTGCCGCTGGAACCTTGGGAATCGTTAAAGGACACGTGGAAAAGATGAAAGGAAATCACTGTCTACACCTCACACAAAAATTTTTATATAATATCTATTATATAGATATATAAAAAACATTATTTATATTATATATATATCACATTTTATGTAATACATATTATATAATATATATTTTATATAATATTATATATAATATTATACTTTTATAAAAATATCATTTTATATATTTTTTTGTATTTTTAAAATTTCTTTCAATTTTTATTGATATAGATAAATTTTTATATCTGTTTTGGCTACTGATTTGCATATTAAATATTCAAACCGTGCAAAAATGAAGCACCGAGAAATTCTTAGAAGAGTTTTGGAAGCGATTTTTGATCAAGAATCTGTCATTGGAAAAAAACAAAGTAAGCAGTAAACTTATTTAGGCTATCACAATCACAAATGGTATCCTAAAAATCTGTTCAAAACCTCACAAAATAATATGGATGGTAATTAAACTGTCACCTGTACCTATTCTAATTATTTAAGTATCACAGTTATTGAATGGAGAGTAATGTTTTGTGATGTTTCACCTAAAATTGGAACTCTCTGATGTTAGTTACTATATACCCTGGGTTTTCTGGTTAAAAAAAACCACAAAATCAAAAACCACTAGCCAAAGGGAAAAAAAAAACAACCAAACAAAAAGCCCCAAAAAACCCAACACACTTGTCCCAGTACAGGGGCATAAGAGCTTTTTACACTGAATTCAGTAGCTGGAATATGCTGAGGAGATAGAGCTCAAAAAGCAATGGAGTACTCTACAGAATATACGGACATTAAGTGAAGAACTACAGATTAAAGAAGAGGTTATTTAACAATAATCAAATACTAATAGCAGGGTTGATGGTATTTCTTACACTCTCAGCTACAAATGCTTTGAATCAGTTATCGTAAGCTCTAAAATATGTGAATAAATTCAAATATAATTGCTCCAGCTTCCATTTGGAGGTGCTTCAAGCTGCTCAGCTCCACATAGAAGTGTGCTGGCAGATAACCAATCCCTCTGGCCTTTGCTGGGATGGGCAGAAGAGATTTTTAACTCTATCACCACTAGAAATGAAGGGCTGGGACTGTTTTTGGACTAAGAACAGTTTATTGCTCAGATAAACATCAATCTTAGAGGCTGGGAGATTTTAGAGGAGCAAGCACTCAGCCAAAGCTCAGAGCAGTCACAAGTTCCTTGTTACAAGGCAATACAGAACTTTCTAACCCAATGGAAAGTAGCCACAAAGTTTATTTTTCTTTTCTGACCTATCACCTTTATTTAATTCTGCTGCACTGGGATACTTTTGCCCAGTGGGTTTCTGTCTCACATGCACACATTTGCTGCTGTTATAACTTCTGCACTCTGAATTTATTCCATACAACCACACCCCTACACTACAAACCCTTCACCATCTCACCCATCCAGGTTCTCACTCACTTAAGCCATATTCTTTTTTACACCTGTAGAAACACAAGTTTATGATGTTTCTGCTTAATGTCTGTGTATTGTATTTGCACATCAAGCTTCTCCCGAGGCTGCAGATCAAACCCTTCAGTGTCTGTGGAGGTTTCTGTTTTTCTGATTCCCACAAACTCCACCAGCAAAATAATGAAATAAGAAAGATCTGAAGGAAAAGTATTTTAAAGGACATAGAATAACGAAAATCAAGATTTCTCCTGAAAGCAGAACGAACCAACTTTGTGGTTTAGGTGGATCCAGACCTGTTCTGCATTTCCCCACCCATGGAGCACATCAGGAAGGCTCTCCCAGAAATGTGCAGCTGTGTAGAAATCCCAGAGGTGTGTAGGCAACACCTGCAGAGAGCAGGGCACCCCTGGGACCACAGCCACGGTTCTTTGCTGTGCACTCACTGCAAAGAGTTCCCAATCAGAACTCCAGCCCGTCAAGGCACTGCCAGCAGGCTCCTGGCTGGTTAAGCCTCCAGTTTTAATTGAAGTGCCTTTAGCTGGTGATAAAATCTGTCTTTTTAACCGGCAAACTGCACAGCTCCTGTAGCAAGTTAAATCCAAGCTGGGTTTGCATTCAGGATAATTACATGGAGTTGGATCTGATTGATTTAGTTGAAATGTGGATTTTATTCACCAAAGTGCTACAAAATGTAATTATGGTTTTTTTCCATTTCTTATTTCTCTCCTCTATTTTTTTTTTTGCCATCACGTTGTTCCTTTCAGAATAATTAATTTCCAAGGAATAAGGCATGAGAAGAGCTTTCTGGTTGAAATTCAAGTCTCTTCAGAGTTTCCATATATATGGAAAATTAGTTTAAAGACTAAACTTAATTCACATTATCCATTTTGCACTGCCAACACCATTCAGCACTGTGTGAAATTTTGAGAAATATATTATAGTAATTTATAAAAAAGTAATACCAGTGATCATTGGGATTTCTCTATCTTTGTATGCAATAGAAGAAGGAATGAGACAAAGCATATTTTTCAAAGATATTCACTAATTGAAACATGGTTTTAAAACAAGAAAATCCTTACAGACTTGAGAAGTAGGGAATAATCTCATTTTAATACACATAGCAGTCATGTATAAATAGAAGTACAAGACAATTTTTGTGGGGGAGTGATAATAGAGTCTAGGCATTCTTTAAATCTCATCATATGAAAGCAATTACAATCATTAATGCAATAACATTCTTAATAAAAGAGGTAGAATGAGGGCACCTTTTCACGGTTCCAGGCTGTTTTTAATACTCCCTTGGTGTGGCCGGGACAATATGGTGAGAAAGCAATTATTGATCTGCAGTTGCAAAAGCAATACTCAGGGTGAAAAAAGGATTTTTGAGATGTTCAGCAACCAAAGCTAAGAAATGCAGCAAAAAATAGTTCTCTGAAGTGTGCATGTTATTAAAAACATTTTAAAATCAGATTTTTCTACCCAAAATAATCATCAGTTGAAAGCATGGCAAATGCTCCATCTTCAGCAGGGTACTGTGAAACTTCTGCCCTGACACTTGGTGACAAAGGAATGCAATTTTATTACTTGGCCAGATAGTTCAGGTTCCTGTTCACTCTCAGTAAAAACCTTTTTTTATAACATTTATAAAACTTTATTACAGAGTTGTGAGAATAAAATTGGATTTCATAACTCGCACGAGATCTTGAGGGACCAGCCTCTATAAGCTTTAAAATCAGTATTAAACTTAATGCATCTATTCTACTAAAATGTGTTTTTCTTCCAATTTCTCTCAAATCTTGAACTGTATTATTTCATTCCTTGGATGGGTGAGATTGTCTTTGGCAATAATCTAAAAAGTTATTTCATTTTTTAAAAATCCTGTAATTAGTTGATAAGTCAGTTGGCATTTACAGGTATATTTTTTGTGCACAAATCAGATTTGCAAGTAGGTGTCTCAATCTAGGTGGTACAAATATCTCCTCACAAGGAATTTCTGGAGAGTGTTCTTGCAAATCCTGTCTCCTGTATTATGAAGTTTAATACAAAGAATTAAATTGTACTTCTCTAAAAGACAAGACTTACTGTAGTTCTAGATGTGAAAAGTGGAAGTAAATTAGCATGAACAATGTAATTTCCCTGTGACTAAAAAAGCTTTACTTGTTAAATACAGCCTTCTTTGAAAAGTTAAGAAATGTTACAACATCATCTGCATCATATCCAAAATTATTTTTAAATTAGACATACTAGGCAAGATCTTCACCAGAGGTAAATTAGAAATGTTCCAGTTAAGTCAACCTCACTATGACTTTCAACCCTGTAATTGAAAACAAATCTCTTTCTTTTTGGGGGCAGGTTTTTTTTTTTTTTTCTGAAATGAGATTTCTGTATCATACAGATGCTAGGATCCATTAACTACATTATTCTGGAAATTCCCTTCTCTTCAGTTCATCTCTGGGTTCTGTTAAGTAAGGCTGCACAAAACTAGTTATCCAGAGGGGAAAATAGAGATTTTATCTCCTGAATCCATAGCTGAAATAACTTGCTCCCCTGTTTTTACCAGAAATTTAAAATTCAGAGTCATGGCTAGGCCAGGCTCATCCAATTCAGGTTTCATGAAGAAAACACAGAAACAGGAAAAAATTCTGTGTAGAGATTATTCAGATTAAGAAAAGAAAATGAAAAAAGAAAAAGGAATTTTTAAAAAAGATAAAATAAGGGATCGGGAAGAATATTCTCTAACTCTTTTCCCTGCTGTGTGAAAGTACAGACTGCAGGAGGATACAGCCACAGGTCAGCCTAGACACAAGAACTTGGCACACCGAGCTGTGGATGTGTGGATACACCTGCCTGTGGCTGGTTTCAGGTAAGAGCCCATTTCCCAGCTGCACTTCAGCAGCTTTCACTCATTTAATATTTTTAGCACAACTGGCTACTCTTGCATTCCCTTCTTTGACTGAGAGTTTTGTCCAGCTCATGCATTATCATGAGAAAACAATTTTCAACCCGTGACATCCTTACACTAAAGACTGAAGACCCAGGACATCCTGAGCTGACAAATTCCACCACTGGGGATAACACACAGACATCCAAACCACGACTGAAATCGGGCAAGGTCACAGATGAAATGCACATTAGGAAGAAAACTTTCATGTAGTTTAATGCAGTTTTTAACTTAGGCTTGATAAAGCTTTTCCAAATACACAAAAGAGCTGGCTGGAAGCTATGGTTCTCCAGCTTGTATTGTTTAGTACGATTGAAGGAGGCATAACTCAATAGTCTAGACACGTATTTTAATTTAAATAGTTTTGATCTCATTATTTGAGATTTTGGTTAAAGTTTTTAGGGTGTATTAGGAAGAAAAAGTTATCAAAAAGGAACAAATAGGATGTTCTTAAAAGGCACTTTGATTCTGCGTTAGATCTCATTATTAAAAGTATAAAAGAGAAATCATTTTCCACAGAAAAAAGCTAAATCTGATGCCCACAGTGTTCTATTACAGAGACAGCAGCAAGTGGACAATGACAAGTCTCTGATCTTCATATTATTTTAAGATAATTGAAGTTGATGGGGTTATTCTAATGTAACTGAGAGCGAGGCCCAGACTTTTGAAATATCTATTTAAAAATCATGAGAGTAGCTTTAAGAACAGGGGTTTCTTGCTTTTGATTATTCCAGAATTGGAACCCCCTGACAGTCAAGAGAATTATTGACATTTGTGAGGAATTTTGAAGCAATTTGGGATGAGACCTCTGAATTGTTTTTGATGATGCAGTTTATTTTTCTTATCTCTATATAAGCAAGAAGAGTGACTTTGCCTCACATCTTTATAGCACAGTTTAGAAAGTCACAAAACCCCTAGTTACAAGATTTTTAAAGAATTTATAAATTAATATTGCCAACAAAGATATTTATGTTTCTAACTTGATCCTTAAATATTTTGTCTTATGAACTTATGCTACAGTGTAAGCTTCCTTAACTAATATTATGACATACAAACTTACAGTACTGCATTCTAAACTTGTTTACTTTTCCAACTACTTTTATTTTTTCTATATCTTAAACTCTAAACTTTCCTTTACTTAGCTTAGTGTGTCTCTGCTTTAAACCATAAATCCACATTCTCACTTCTAGCACTGAAGTTTAAAAGCCTTTTCCAAATTCTTAAATTAAATCCTATGTTTAATTCTAAGCTTTAACTCACAGGCCCAAAGTCCTGAAAGTTCTCTAATTTCAGATTCCAACAGCCAGGCACAAGCCTGTGAACACTGTGGCAGGAGGAAATGTGGCTCCTGCAATCTTTTTAAAACTCGTGGCTTGGAGGTTTGTGGAGATTTGTACTGATTGCAGCATCGTTTCCCTGGGCACAAACATTTACACCAAGCTACATAAAAGCGATTTCTGTACAGAAAGCAGGAGTCACACGTATCAAACAGCCTCCCAACAAAAGGATGTGCACATATTGCTGTAAAAAAGTCACTGTCCACCCTGAGGTGTGGGCAGCAAGGACCTTGGCACAGGCACGGGGCAGCCTCGTGTGTTTTATTCACATTTTTGTTCACGTTTTTATTCACGGGGCAGCCTTGTGTGTTTTACTCACATTTTTATTCACATTTTTATTCACGGGGCATCCTTGTATGTTTTATTCACATTTTTGTTCACATTTTTATTCACAGGGCATCCTTGTGTGTTTTATTCACATTTTTGTTCACGTTTTTATTCACAGGGCATTCTCCGTGTGTTTTATTCACGTTGGCTAACAAAATGTGAGAGAGTGACTCCCCAGAAAGAAAATGTGAGTGTACAGCTTGTTATCAGTGAAGTTAAATTATGAACCTGCTTAAAAGCTTTACTGAATCACAGTCTTATAGCTTGAATTTTCCTGGGGTGTATTAATTGGGTAATATCATTGTTTGGTGACTTTTTTCCCCCTAAATAACTGTAAATAATAGTGCTGTTTAATGGCAAAGAACAATGAAATCTATCATTTGTAGACGTTCTTCACAGATTTTACTTTTCTTTCTAGAAGTAGATATATTTAAATCAAGAGAAACACTAGTGCACTTTCTCCTATGAGCAAGGCTTTCAAGAATAAAACAATTATCAGTAAGAGCACACTTTTTGGATTGGGAAATAATTTAATATCTTGAAATAGGCTGGTTTTGTATGTTTACCATCCTACACCTAGAATTACTGCAGGATAAATAATAACTTCTTGTTTTTAAAAGTGTTAAACAAGAAAGAGTACATGTGATTGGTGTCTTTGGGACAAAATTCAATTTTTCTGTCTCAATGACATGATTATTAAGCAATAACTAAGTCTGGCACGGATGTAGCATGTATTTCTGTACTATTGCTGGTTCATGTATTCTTTACCACAGAAACTTCTTTGTTTGGCAGAATCTCCACCGGAGTTTTATTTGTATTTATTGTATTTTTATTTGTATTTTTTGTTTGGATATGCTGGGTTGATGCACCATCTCAAATGGAAAGAAACAACCCATGCCATAAGACTCCATGGCTTTTTCTCTTACTTAAGCCATAAAAATGATTCATTTACCAGGTTTAAGCAGAATTAGAACTTTTATTCATGGTTCCAGCTACTCTGATACAGTGTCTGATCCTATATATCTTTAAAAAAGCCCCTTAACATATTGTCATATTTAGTACATCTATTCATAGTTTATATTAAAACTTGTTTCTGATAATAAATGCAGCTTTCTCTGTAGAAAGAAGGGAATCCTCTCAGTTCTAGGTACCAAGAAGAAGCAGGGGAATTGTACTGATAACTTCTGAGATTTTTGTTACTTCTTTAATGGCAATGATGCATTTATAAACAGAATTTATTTCCTATCCCTTCCATTGCAATCTTCAGAAATTCTGTCATTCAGTAGCTCGCAGGAGTGGGCTCAGGAGGAAGACCCCAAAATATGAAAGGTTAAGAAATTTTATTTTTTTTTTAAAAAAAAAGGACTGGTAGGATTCAAGCTGGTTTTATATTGATCATAACTTGCAGGATTTGCTATAGCATATTAAAAGCTACAACTGCTATTAGGAAGACAGGAAATGCACTATTGCATTTCTGAAATACATGTCAAAGGAAAGTACAAGAGAATACAAGCATATGTATATACTGTAAAACATAAGTGTTGGGAAATAGTATTTGCTACTCTAACATTTCATCTCTCTAACAACACACACAAAACACTGAGAATGCTTAGGGCCCCTAAGCCAAACAATGCTGGGCTCTTTTATTCAGAGCTCTTAAAATACAGAATAATGATCATTACAGATTTTTGCCTTATCCTGACATCTAAAACCCGCATGGAAAACACACCAGAGCAGCCTATAATGATAGCACAGTGAATGGACACTTTTAAAACCAAAAAGAAGGTACTGTTAGGAGCCAACACTTGATATTTTTTTTTTTAATTACCATGTGGTGAATAGGGAGGCTGCACCACTTACGTCTGCATCCTCCACAAGGATGATGCAGCACTGAAAAAGCCCTTTAGACTTAAATATTCTTTTTATTTTACTATTGTAGTAAGCATGTTCCCACTGGTGTCACAGCCCAAGGGCACCGAGTGCTGGGACACATAAACCACAAGTCTGCAGAGCACCTCTTTGGAGTCCTGAAGTTATGTGGGTGCTGTAACGCTGCTGAAGGAGGGGATGACACTAACTGTGGTCTGTAACCCCCGGACTGTCCGTGTCCCTGTCCCTGTCCGTGTCCCTGTCCCTGCCCTCGTTCCAGAGCTGGCTCATCCCCCGCAGCTCTCCGCGGCTCCCACGCCGCCGCTGCCGGCCAGCTCAGCACTTTCTCCTTTTTCAATCGTGTTTTTATTGCCGCACCTCTCGCTTTGGTGTCGCTCTACAAACAGCCAGAGCAATCGGGCAGACGTGGGCCAGGAGCAGGGCCACTTTTAGCCAAACGACTCTTTCGTCCCCCCCAGATCTGCCCGCGCACGATGTTCTCTTGGACCGTCTGGCGATGGGAAGACCCCCTTAATTCAGAGCATGACTCAACAATTTCAGGGCCCCTCCTGGCCTTCTCCCTCCCCTGTGAAAGGCTCGGACACGCTCTCGGTTCCGCCAGATCCCCATTTGCCGCCCGCTTTATCCATCGCAGCCACCGCGCACGGCCCTCCCCTCATGAGGGACGAGCCGCCCCAACGCCGCCAGGTGGCGTCTGAGCGCCGGGCCCGTGCGCGCCGGGCGGGGCGGCCCCGCGGGGCCGGCTCTGACCCTCGGAGCCGCGGCGGGGCCGCGCTGAGGGGGGAGCCAGGACTGGGGAGCCGGGCTGAGGGACCGGGCAGGGCTGAGGGGGGAGACAGGCCGGAGGAGCCGGGCTGAGGGTCGGGGCTGAGGGAGCGGACAGGGCTGAGGGGCGGGACAGGGCTGAAGGGGGGAGACGGGGCGGAGGAGCCGGGCTGAGGGACCGGACAGGGCTGGGGGACCGGGCTGAGGGCCATCGCTACCCGACGGCGGGAAGTGAGCACTGGAGGCTTTTCTGACAGAGTTCGTTTCCCGTTTATGCCCAGGGCCACTCGCTTTACTTTTTCCAAACTCGTGGTAAGGATGAACCAGGGGATGGGGATTCGCTGCATTTGTCTGAGGAAAGCCTGGCGAACACCCCCGCGTGCTTGCTCAGATCTTGTCCTTAAAGTGCTTCAGTCTCGAGTTCCTATATTTCAGTGGCCTCTTCCTGACTTGTTAGTTGTGTTTTGGAGGTCTCCGCCAGACGTACCCGCGTTGTTCTCAAGTGCACAAGCCCAGCTCGTCTCCTAGGTCTCCTAGGCGTTTAAAATAATCTATGGTCTTTGGCAGGAGCCGGGCCCGGTGAGCTATTTCATTGCCCTGGGAGCTGAAGGAGCGCTTCCCTGGGCTGTGGAAGTGCAGGGAGCAGCATGGACACGGGCAGGCACGCAGCAGCTCTGCTGGCCGGGCAGTAAAGGTTTTATGGTTTAATGTCTCCTGCGTTGAAGTCTTCTTGGACAGAGAACAATATACTCGTGTCTTAATATATTGCTGCACTAAAGCTTCAATGACTCTGGTTTATTTCAAGTGTGAGTTCATTAGCCCCTTTGTATACAGTGAAATAGGCAGCAATTGCATTTATTTCTCAGGTGTTGCTTTTTGTCTCCGATGGGCTGAGACAGTGGGTCGTGGGTTGGTATATTCATGCATCAAATATTACTGAAATACTACTTCTCAGAGGAAGCGGCCTCCTTCCAAGTGGCTGTGCCTTTTGGTGTGATGGTTTTTTTTTTCCTTTTTTTTTTTCCCCTCCCCCTACTTTTGATGTAAGCCTTTTCTTAAAATGATGCATTTAGGGTGGGGTATGGCTCTGTCAGAGTCAGCAAATACAGCACAAATTTATGCCTTTGGGGCTTAAAGACTGATTGCAAGACAGGTTGCTCAGGCAGACATTCTCTATTTACAAGATACTCAAGGACTCCATTTCCTTAATGTGTTTTCTCGTTTCTCTGCCTGTTACAGGAAACAGCCTGCAATTTGTGTCCTATGAGTGCTCTCCATTGAGTCAAGCATGATCTGGGCTTTGATGTAGAGTTTCTAGTGAACTGAGCATAAGTGAATATATATGGCTGCATTGTTTTGCCTTGCTGAAGTTGACAGTAGGTATTCTCAAACTGCTCTTTATTCGGTCTAATGAGACCTTTCTTCTGTCCCTTTCCCTCTCAGGCACACCAGAGTTATTAACCAGGGGGAAATTATATCACCAGCATGTGATTTCTTTAAAAATCATCCAGCCAAGGAAGTCACTTTTAAGGTAACAAGAAATGAGTACGTCATCTGAGGATGTTCTTTTCGTAACCCTGATTTAACTGCTTGAGGGGAGGCTGGCTGCTTTAAAAACGGCTACTTTAATTAGCATTAAATGGTTTGAATTTAAGTGTTTTGGGGGGACAACTTTTAGAACATTTTAGATTGACTATATAAACACACCTTGCATGTGTTTAAGCTTTCTGTTTCTCCTGTGTTTAGTCAGTTTTCATGTACACAAACTCTGCATCAGATGAGCTGCTGAAACACAGCACAGCTGTGCTGACAAGAAAAGAGCTGTGACCACTTGTGCCAGCTGAACATTTGTCCCCTCTGTGGTCACACTTACATGTGATTTATTTTTAAGTAGAAGATGGGATGGCTTCTCGGTCAGGTACAGGATTTATTGTCAGAAATGCAAGTTTTTATTTCTGCCCTGGTCTTGGCTTCTTGTGCAACCTGGAGCAAGCACATAATTGCCTTACTCTTTGTCTATAAATTGAGTATTATTAAGTGTAATTCAGTGATGCATAGAATGGGATAAACACTTAGATTAGTTGGCCTGCAGTGTCAGTCAGAGTGTGAAAATAAATAGCTTTTAAAGCTGTGAGCCAGTTCCTCAACTCAGACCTTAAGTTGGTTTCCCTAAACCCCTGGAGGTTCATATGATCTGAAGGCCTGATCCATGTGCCTCTTGGGAGGTCTTCTGGAGTTCAGCCTTTGCAAAAATACCAGGGTTTGCATATTGGATGCTGTAAAGGCTGGAAGGAATCTGTAAATGTTACTTATTAATGGTCTCTATTATTAGAAGGAAAAAAGCTTGTGTTAAATTTTTCAAATTGGCAATGCATTTAAAACTAAGCCAATTTGATTCTGCTGGCTGCACAGAAGTGAAATAGGTCACCATCACTACTATGGTGGGCTTTTTTCCTTCTTTGCTTTGACAACACTTTGCAAAGCTTGAGGAGAAAAATTATACACAGCTATAGTACACTTACTTTAATTAAAGAAAAATCTATGTCTGTATAATCTAAGGGAGGGAAATAATAAAGCTGAGGAAACACAAAAGTATCTGCAGGCCACTTGGCTTTTGTAAAATGACTTTGCATTGAAAATATATACTGTGCTTGCCCAACAGAATGTAAAATATTATTTATTTACTCTGTGATGAGGGCTGACCCACTTATTTCTGTCCCATATTAAATGGTGAGGGGCATGAACACTATCTCCAGGTTAATATTTCACTGTTCTCCAAGTCTTTTTTGTCCTTGTCAAATATTACACAGCTTCTGTGTATGGCTGAGCTTTTCTTGCTAGATGTGGTTAGGAGAGAAAATTAGTTTTGGCCCACGCCATGTAGACCTCCAGAAGAAAAGGCCTGAGGGGGAGATTTTATTTAGTAACCCTTTACACCCCTGCTTAGCAATCGAGTGCCTGAGCCCAGCCCCACATGCCTTTGTGCAGCTGTGAAAGGCGCTGCTTGGTGTGCAGAGGACAGCTCAGCCCCACGGTGGCCACAGCAGCACATCCCTCTAGCCTGGGCTGGCAGGGCCGGCTGCAGAGTGTGTGCAGCACTTCTGCTCTGGGGCTGGGCTCTCCTCACACCCTGCAGTGTCTGCACAGCCCTCTGGGCTGTGGCCTGTCACAGTACCCAGCTGAGAGTAACCAGCTGCTGCTTTGTAATCCATAAGGAAATGGATGGGTGTAGGGTATGGATGCCAAGCAGCAGAGCATTCCATGTTCAACTTCAAGCTCTGTGTGTGCACAGAGCACCTGTCCTCTACTTCCTAGGTTACTTACAGTCTCTGCTAATTCTTTATATGGGATGGGTCCGTTTCTTTTCAGTCCCTGTCACCAACAAAGGGTGTCTGGGTGACACAGTAATGGAGCTCATTTGTTTCACAGAAATGTGTTGCCTCTTACCAGCACAGGCTCCTGATGCCGCAAACATCAGGATGCTAAGGGTGAATAATAAAAGAGGATGAATGCACTCCATTTCCCTGCAGACTGGTGGGTTGTGCTGGCAGTGGGCAATCAGCAGTCCAGCTTTAGGATATCAGTGTTGGGATACACGTAGGAAGATGTTGTTCCCAGACATCTTGTCTCTAGGCAGATATCCACATTAAATAAGGAAAGACCAGGAGAGAGAATAAGCTGGAAACTGTAAGTCTATGCCAGGCAATAAAAGCATGTAGACTATGCTATTTGATACTTGAGGAGAATCCAGTTTGGTTTTCCCCCCTTGTACTGAAGGTGATGAGAAATAGTGAGCCTGGTTCTGTTCCCTGACCACAAAGTTTTAGATAAATATCTCCACACAGCTTGACTCCAGGGGCAGGTTTTCTTTTCCTACGTTGTTCTTTATGTTTACGTTATTTGCAGTTCTCTCTGACATTTTGCTAGACTTCTATGGCTTTCCTTTCATCAGTATATATTTTTAAATTACAGTCTTCTCCTTTTCCCCTTCTACATCTGCCAGAAACCTAAGCATTTGTGTTTTGCTAGACCTTTTGCTGTATGTTGGTTCCCTTCTGTCACAGAAGAATGTTGGGTGAAAAGAATACTACTCCTTTGTCCCTGTGCTTTCTCCTATGTTGTGTCATTTTGTTCTGCTAGACAAACTCTCTTTGATTTAGTGGGGTTGAAGTATGAGTGCATAATAGATTATCTGTCACTGGACCAAATCAATCATGGTAACAGTGTATTGACAGGGCTTATAGCAACTATCCTTGACCTGAGGTTTAAACTACCTGTTGACAACAGCATGAGGTTCTTGCTCCTGCTTGGCACCAACTTTGAGGCAGAATATTCTTTATCAGCTCTTTTCTTATAATATATGTATTTGTTTTGTCTCTGACCTTTTTTTTTTTTTCTTTTTTACTAATATAGGCCTCCCTTTTCATTTCTGCACAGAAGAACCTGGCCAGGCAGCACTCAGAGTTTTAAAAATAAAAGAGAGAGAACCTCTTGATTTAAATGGAAGCCAGCCTTTGAACACTGAGATAACCCTGAGATTTTCATTGTAGTTAGGCTGCCATTTAGTTGCCCAGGACAGGATGTTTTATGTATTCATTTGTGGTACCTGTTTTTGGAGGGAAGGTATGGAATTATTTTTGTCCATTATGGCAGTTCCTTTGCTCCTTTACTCACTTCAGGCATTTATGCTTCAGGTGCTTGTAACAGCATTGTTTAATGTTACAGCCAAATGTTCCTGCTGCTTGCTGTGTAGCATCAGAGCTGCAGTAGTTTCTGCTGGAGAAGGAGTCCTTTTCCTCCCCAGTGAGGATGTTTGGTGTTTACCCCATGCTCCTGGTGACGGGGCCAGACAGAGTTGTTCCTCTGGGCTGTGATGGACAGGCGAGGTGGTGCTCTTGTTCCCAGTGCTGATGGTGCTTGTCTGAATTCTGGTATCCCAAGGATGATTTGAGCATGTGAACATCCCTGCTGAACTTACTGGTACATAAGTTCAATACGTGCTTAAGTGCTGTGCTAAAGTAGGAGCTTATTTTGGGTCTCCATGCATCTTTACAAAGATGAAATGGTGATGTGGAGTAAGTAAAGTAATTACTGCCAAGTGAAAAGTAAAAGACTTGGAGGAGTATTATTGATGTACTTTGCTACTTCAGGAGAAATGTATTTGGTCAGCTTCCAGGCAAGCAGTGTCTTTGCTGTAGTTTGGCTTGTGGTTTATGGACAATTGAAAATATATTTTGCCTACGAACAGTGGTACTAAACCTTCATCTTACTTATCAAAACATCCATATATTCACACAAGAATGACCCACCTTCTACCAGAATGGATTTTTTCCTCATTTTTCCCTGTTTTGTTTTATGGAAAGTGGGGGTGTTCAGCCTGGAGAAAAGGAGGCTGAGAAGAGACCTTATAATTCTCTACAACTGCCTGAAAGAAGGTTTTGTTGGTTTGGGTGTTGGTCTCTTCTCACAGATAGGAGAAGGAGAAGGTCTCACGGGATGAGACAAGATGGCCTCAAGTTGCACCCGAGGAGGTTTAGATTGGGTGGTAGGAAAAATTTCTTCACAGAAGGGGATGTAGAATATTGGAATAGACATCCTGGGGAAGTGGAGAACTGACCATCCCTGGAGGTGTTAAAAAATCATGTAGATATGTCACCTGAGGGCATGGTCTAATGGTGAACAGGGTGGTGGTACTGGGTTGATTGTTTCTCTTGATGATCTTAAAGGTCTTTTCCCACATGAGGGATTCTACAATTCTGTCCAAATGCTTTCTTGCATTGTCTCCTAATCCAGACACCCGAATGCCTTCTGTTTGCATAATTAATGATATGTTAATATCTTTCCCGCTCCTGATCTCCCAAACGGGTATTTTTGAAGGGGAAGGAGAAATGTTTTCCTCTGTGGACCAGCCTGTAGATACGTGCTGTTGGCAAGGACGAGGTGGTAGCTTGCTTCCTGTTTGGGTCAGAAGTGAGGAGGTTTATGGTGAATTTTAGCTCCTGCTCTTCTGTATTTGTTCCTTTTTCCTGTCTGATCCATGCAAGAAGCTCGAAGTGGGATCATGGTGCTTATTACAAGCTGCCTGGGAGAAAATAAAAATTGCATTCCCAAGTTGCCAATCAGTTTAATCCTCACAGCAAAGGTACAGCCAGGCCTGGAGCGTTGATCCCCACCATTTCTGCTGCTCCTGTTGGCAGTCACGCTGCTGCTGCTCCCTTTCCTGGCAGAAGGTGACACCGTGCCCAGTTAGCTGTGGGACACTGACCTGGGGGTGGGGGAGTGCTGAGTGACCACATCATGGTTGGCATCTGGAGCCCCACTGGATATTTCAGATGGCCAGGGCCCAGCCTTCTACTGCTGTGAAAACAGGTGGAAACTCTGAGCTTTTCTCACAGCTTGAAAATGTGGAGATGTGAATACAGGTATTGCTGATTTACTGGTTTTTGTGGGAATTCTTGCAGGCATGCAAAAGGGTAATTAGGTGAACCATATTCCTAGAAAAGCTTCAGACATAATTCTTAGGGGAAACAATATCAGGCACTATCAGTTGATTTGTATGTAGACATCTAAACAATAGATCATGCTTTGAGAGGATCATGTATTGCAAAACTGCAGGGTTCCAGCAGATTTATTTCTTGGGACAGAGCTGTGGAATTAAATAGTTCTGTGTCCTCCTATGTTTTTCATTATCTAAGTGCTTAGCTTCTGCAGACAAAACTTTAAGGAACTTTGAGCATTATCAGGCAAAGACTTCAGACTATCCTTTTGCCAAAAACTCCTAGTGAATGAATGAATTCGGAAGAAAATATCATTCATCATGGTAACCTGTAGTGAAGCATAGAGAAGCTGAACTGAAAACACAGGCAGAGAAACGGCATTTTACACACTTTGTATTCTTCTCATGGTGAGCATTTGAAGATACCCATCTGTTTGATTTTTTTTTTCCCCTTAGCTAGATTGTGATATCCATATATTCCTCATGTCCAGTCCAGCAGAACTGAAATATAGACCTGGCTCTGTGTGAGAGCTGTGATGGATTTTATAACTATGTTGCAAAGTTTCACATTTCTGTGTGCCAGACCAGGGAACTACATCTCCATTTCAGAAAAAAAATGAGCTCACAGTGTGCCTACTGTGTGATTTGTGTGCCAGTCACACCTCTCGTCACTGTGTTCAGCACACATGCAGGGCACTCCTGTATTTTGCTTGGCCCAAGTCTGAGCAAAGCCATGTTACAAGAAAGTGTTTAAAATTTTTATTAATGCATTTATTATGATGCAGTATTGGATCATCACCTGCAGGAGCCCAAATGTGAAAACAGTTTTGTGACATCCAAGTACTACAGCAACAACTTAGAGATGGAGCTCAAGAGGAGAACCCTGAGCATTGTTTATGGTAATATGAAACAAATAGCTATTAGAGGACAAACAGGTGATATTGTCAGGAATGGTACTGACCTTTGTTTTGTTTTGGACAAAATAATGAAGTCCTTATTTCCTTATATCTGTATGAAACAAAGAATTGGTATAA
The DNA here is from genome assembly GCA_013397155.1 of Irena cyanogastra. NCBI lineage: Eukaryota > Metazoa > Chordata > Aves > Passeriformes > Irenidae > Irena > Irena cyanogastra. The sequence goes on along the minus strand of VWZV01008130.1, from coordinate 60,663 downwards.
AACACACAGGTCTGACCTCACTGTTTCTTTACAGTGACATAACCTGATACTTTTTATCCTCTCTTCCTTTAGCTAAGGTGGTTATGGTATTGATACAAGTAAACAACTGTAAAAACAGAGACTGATGCAGATGAAAACCTGTTTTAAATGATTGCTCATCTGTGCCCAAAGAACTGTTCACAATAATCATTATTCTTCTTTGCATGATACCTGTGAAAGGCATTACTGTTGTTAGATGTTTATTACTGTTTATTGTTGTTTATTATTAATATTATTATATATTTATCTATTGTTAGACATTTACTGATAGATACTTACTGTTATTAGATATTTATCCAATATTAGATGTTTATTTACTATTAGATATTCATTATTAGATGTTTATATTGATAGTTGTTTACTATTGGTACATACTTATCTGTTATAAAATATCTATTATTAGTAAATATTTAGAATAGAGACTCAACAAGGTAATGGTTGAGCCTCTAAAGTNGGAATTGGACAATGAACTCCAAGGTGCAAATGGAGCAGAACTGATCCCAGTGACAGAGCCCGTGCCCGGGCTGCATTTTGGGACCATTTTGGTTCATCTTGGGTGCAGCCCTGGCTGGGCTCTTGTGCTGCCCAAGGTGTGTCCATGGAGGAAATCCTTTTAATAAATCCCTGCTTTATTCTTTGACTCTGTCCCGTCTCTGTTCTAGGTCAGCCTTCACAAGGCATCAAGGTAGATGCAGGATGTTTTAAATTTTCAGAGAAAGTGTTTTCAATGTTACTTTTTAGTGTAACAGTCAAACAGCTGCTTCCTCTCAATGCTATGAAGGTAAATGAGAGCCTGGTGGAGGTTTCAGGAGAGAGAAAGAAGTGGATGCTTTATGTAAGTAATGCCATTGGCTGGGGTGAGGACAGAGGTGGTGGAAGTGCACACAGAGTTACAGCAGGGCACGAGCAAAGGACAAAAAGAAAGTGTTTCCAGAAATCACAACTTTTTGTTACGGGATCTTTTTAGATGCTGTCAAAAGTTTTGGCACCAGTTGCTATTGTTAAGATGATGGTGTGTTGGGTCTCAGATTTAACCCAGAGTTTATCTATTTCTTTTAATACTGGAGATATCCAAGAACTGAAGTATGGGCTCGGTTTTTTTTCAGTTATTTGCTTTTCAGGATTTCCTCATCACGTGTCACCAATGACCTGTTCTACTGTTGATTCCCTTGTTCATTCACTAATAATCTCACAAGAGACCTCAACCTCATTTTCTTAGTGAATTCCACAATTGCTGAACTTCATCTATGAATGAAGTACTAATGCATCTTCTTCCCTTCACTCCAACTCCTCGGACATCTGCTTGTTCCTTCAATGACATTCATTGTCCTCTTCAGCCACCAGCATTTCTCCTTTCAAGAGTTCAGAGCACTCTCACCAGCTCATGTCTGAGGACTTGAGTGTGACCATGTGCTCCTTTCCCAATAGCTTCCCTGCAGGGTTGTTTTTCCATAACCCTTTTAGTTATTCCAGATCTTTGATAATGGTTCCATTGCTGAAAGAAAATGTTTAGCAGGAAAAAAGTTAAACTTTCCTCAGTTGAAATGCTTGTTTAGCACAAAAGAAGCGAGATTGCCAAAGACATGAACAAATGCTGATCCTTCTCAGTAGTACTTTCAGTAGTACTGAAATGCTGCTCCTGTATCATCCTTGGGGTTTGGAGGGAGAGGTTTGGATTGTTGGGAGATTTTGTGGTTTGGTTTGGCTTCAGGGATACGGTGATGCTCTGCTGGTCCTGAAGGAGCAACCAAGTGATGTTCCCAGATTTTCTTTCTGGTTTCTGACCTAGAAAGGCGACTCCTTTATTGAGTAGATGTGCAGGGACAGGGAGAACTGCAATGAATGTGGTGAGCAGAAGGAACCACAGCGCCCTAAGTGAAGAGTCAAGGAACTGAGCTGGGAGGACCTCGCTGTACATCTGTGACTGCATGGCCTCGCTGCCTGCCAAGGCACTGCCTCGGAGCCCAGGGGAGCTCGTGGGAGACCATCATTGACAAAACGTGCTCAGCCTCTCAGCCTGTCCTGGTGTTTCAAGGACCTGTGGTGGGCTTGGGGGTTGTATTTTGTGTTACTCAATGCAGCTGTTCTGCTATGGTTGAGCATTCTTTATGATTAACACCTGCTCAAGTTTTCCAGGCTGGTTACATAGAAGCAATCTGGGCTGCTGGGCTTCCTGGCACAAGGTCTGCTAGTGGAGAGATGTGAGAAGATGAGAGAAGGCTTTGGGGTCTTTCCTTTTTCTGTGGTGGTTAAATGCCAAGGCTTTCAATAACTTCAGTTCCAGCTGGGTCGTTGGGATTCTGAACTATGTACTTCAGCATAGCTTATGGATTTTAAACCTGTCACATTGTACTTTTATTATAGATATGGTCTTGCACTTGCAAGCTGTTTTCTTGATCTTTTGCCAGCAAGGCTTTTGTAGCAGTCCTTAGAAGATATAGCGTAGCAGCTCCCTTTTATAATATCTATCATTAACACCTCTTTGGCATCTCCAAGAATTTCTTCTTTGTTGGAGACTGGAGCAGTTGATTAAGCAGCCTTTTGCTGTCCTCAGGCAATTTCTCAGTTTTCCACCTTGTTTCAAATCTACTTTTCTAGCAAAGGTCCTGAGAAAAGGTTGTGGCAGGGCAACTGCAGCCCTTGCCTTCATGGTAATAATAAACTGTTTGAAAAATTTCAATCAGGCCAAAGCAGAGAGACAGCTTTAATGAGGATTTGTAGTGACCTTCTGTTTCATAGTAGGTGGATTCTGGCACATTGTCAATTTTAATTCTTACTGATCTTCCTGTGGCTTTTGATACCAGAGATCATAAGTTTCTCTTAAAATACCTGTAGAAGCTCCTGAGCCCTGTGGGCTCCGTTCTGACAGTGCTTCATTAGTATTTGCCTCAGTGGTGCCAGTTTGTCACTGTAAATATCTCATCTTCTGATATTGCCCCTGTGAACTGCCAGGTTCCCCAGGGCTATGAATTGGGCGGCTCCCTGGGATTCCTCTATGTATATGGGAACTACAGCTCGCATTCTCAAAACTTGTACACATTATAATGACCTGCAGGAAGGGCTCACACAGGTTCACTTCTTACAACTGTTTCTGTGCATATGACACCAGAACTCGCCTGCCAAAGTGCAGACTGTAAAACGTTGCAAAAATAAATGCAAACAAAAATGGAGCTCTGGTTGTCTATTGTTTCATTTTGATTGAATCACATTGTTTTGGTTTTGATTGGTTTTCTTAAATTACAGAAGTAGTCTAGGTATGGGGATGAGATTTAGTCTGTTTCTGGTTAGTCATACAATGCTGCAGAGGTATTTTTGGTGCCAATGGGCAGCAGAGGCTGGCTGCTGTTACTGGTTTGGGTAATAGTAAGACTTGCTGATGGAAAATCAGCAACTTACTACTAAGTCATCAGTTTTTCTTGTCTAGCAGAACTTATGTGTAAAGTTCTGTAAGACCACATGTTAGAGGTGTCTGCCCAATCCTTTAGAAAAATTAAAAATTGAAGATGTGACACCTTTATTTCATGTTTAGAGAGAACTTTTTTTTACAGTTAATCTGATGTTCTTATTCTTTTTTTTTTCTTGACTCCTAGTTATTTTTCTAGTGACTTGAGGTAGAGTTAATCTCATATTGAATGTATCAATAGAGAAACAGCTACCACTGGGCTACATGTCATGACTGTGGAGTTTTATCCCTGGAGAGACAGAATATACCTGTGACATGATTAATTTTACCCTAAGAAGGTTTCCACAGATTTAAATCCTTGGCTAAAGCCAAGGAACGATAGTTTGGAGGGTGTAAGGTGATGGTCTAAAGAGACATAGGCTTGGGAAGGAAAAGCACAAAAAAAGCAAAATGTCCAGGAGCCCACAGCCTGTGTGGGCAATGCTTGGTGTCACAGACCTTTGAGCAGCACTACCGGTGGTCACCTTGCCCGCCCCAGAGGGTGCAGATACACCCTGGTAATTTGTGGTAATTAGGAGTGGGGCTGGTCCCCAATCACCCCAAATGGGCACAGCTGTGCAGCACAGGTGAATCCCATTGAAGGTAACGAGCCAGGGAGTGCCCAGGTGAGCTGAGCACCCACACAGGGCACAGAGGGCACACAGGGGCAGGGCATGAACACCAGGGGATAAAAGGCTGGGCTGGAGGACAAGGAAGGCAGAGCCTGCAGCCTTCTGAAGTGGAATGGTGTTATTTTGCGTGGGCAGATGCCAGGAGCCTTCTGATGAGGTAAGGTGTGATTCTGTTTGGGTAAATGCTTAAAGCTTTCTGAAATTGTATGGTGATACTCTGTGTATTGTGGTTGTCTCAACTGTGCAATATGCTGTGACATCTGCTGTGACAAGAGAGTGCAGCACATCTGTGGGAGGCTCCTTTTGAGGACAGGGTTAATAAAGTGGTTGGACTCACTTCATTTGGGATGAGGGAAGAGATATGAGGGAATTGGTTCTCTGAAGGGCTGCTGTGTTACACTGCAGAGCGTCCAGAATGTGTGAGGAGCTCTGCCACGATTTCTTTTTGCCTGTGCCACACAGGCAGTGCTTTCATAACAGGATGTGTCTGAGCTCCTGGTTCATGGTATCCATTCAATTAAACCAGCCCTCTTGAGAGCAGAGCTTGTTAGTAATTTACCTTCTGATTCAGTGTCTAGATGCTCAAACTGTACTCGCCTGTTTGGATCATATCTCGCTTTGAAATGATTTCTAAGTTCTCCTATTCATGACCACTGTGGATTTAGCTGTGGGAGTTAGTCTGACAGGGATTATGGATTGGAGTCCACCACCACCACAGTTCACAGTCCAGGGTATTAAAGTGAACTGAAATCAATAGTGGTTTACATTAGAATGTGCCTGCCTCTGAACTGGAAACTGAAAAATGGACACATCACCTGGATGTGCCCCTGCAGCTTTCAGCAGAGGGCGAGATGGCAAATAACAAGAAAGTTGGACTTTGCTCGATAGGATTTGGAACATCTCACAGGGAAATGCTCTTTTTTGACAGCTTGGGCGGTTGTTTTCTATGTGCTTTGATTTATATTTGACACATACTAAGTTCGCATGCATTTCTAATTTATGTAGTTTCTTCAAATTTTGTAGTTTCATGTGTTTTTGCCACTTATCTCAAATTGCTATCAGCTGTAGTTACCACACTGTTTTCCTAAGTACAAATGAAAATGCAAACTAAAACAGAGACAACAACCCTCCTATTCTACATGAGACAATTTCTGTGTTTGATACCCTGCTTCAAGTCAGTTATTAGACAGCTCTTATCTGTGTAATTCACTGTTCGGTCTCCACAGTGGTCAGAAAGGACAAGGCAGCAGCTTACTTAAATACACATCTAGAAATTGTTTCATGATTTCAAATTACTTTGACTGTTTCTAGTTTTACCTAGCTGGCTTTTAATTCCTTATTGTCTAATTAAATCCAGAGAAATGGTAGTATCTGATGCTTTTGTTAAAAAAAAAAAAAGTTATATTTGCTCATAGAACATTATCAGACTAAAGAAATGGATTAGTAATTTCATTAGGTTTGAAATAGACTCTGTAAACCTGTGCTGCTGCTTCTCTGAGTGTAAATGTTGTTCCTGCATAACATCAGTTTCATAACATAAATTACTAGAAACGTGCCAGTGTTTCTGCTTCTGCCAAACAATGCTGTGTGTGTTTGGTTTTGGGTTTTTTTTAGTTTCTCAGCCTCCCTCAGCTGGCTGAGTTTCCAAAGTCCCCTGTGGGTGCTGTGACAGGAGGCAGGGAATTCCCTCAGCCCTGCGGTGTGGATGCCTGAACCAACAGGTATCCTGTGTTTTCGAGGGCTGCCTTCCCGCTCTTGTCTGTCGTTGTTTTTGGTGAATCTGAGGCACTGTGACCATCAGATAGCATTGTTGAGCTGTAATGTTCAGGTCCTGTTTGTTTCATGAACTAGAAAGACAGCATCAATCCTTATCAGCCGAACTTAGACATTCGCAGCCCAGCTCCCCTCCCCCAGGGGCTGCGCTGGCTTGGTGTTAAATAGCATATTGATTACAAGATTACAGCATTTTGTACACAGAAAGCGAGCTGGTCATGGGCTTTTACATTTCAATTGCCTGTTTAGCCCTGTGGAAAATTGTAACATTCGCAGAGGAACTGCTTGGGGTGACTGAGCACAGTGTGGGGGGAATGGCTGGGACAAAGACGCAGATCTGTGTTCCTTGGGGTCCTTGTACATCCCTGTGTGAACATCAGTGGCAGCAGAAAAGGTGTCAGGGCTTTGCCTGGCTTGTCACCGATGCAAAGGTGGAGTCCCTTCTCTCCTTCCTCCCGTGTTCCAGGCACTGGGGGAGATGCGGAGAGCAGAGGGATTTCTCCATGCAGAATGCAGAGTGGCACTGAGTCCCCAGCGCTACAGCCGTGTCACCTAAGGCACGCAGGGGCTTAAAGTTGGCTCCAGCACGGCGTGTTTTATCATTACCTGCATAAAGGCGTTCCCGGAGGCTGATTGTCAGGTGGATCGCTGACTCCTGGGTGTGTGGTGAGTGTGCTCAGGGTCGCTGCAGAGCCCTTGGAGTGCCACTGCAAACTGCAGCATCAGAGTAGCAAAGGGAAATTACTGCTCAGGTAGTACCCGGTGCTGCTCACCTTTTGAAAGCCCCAGTGTGTTAGTTCCTTCAAATGAAATTTAGGGTTCCAACTATGTGTGTAATTAGTCTGCAGAATTCATTTCTAGTTATTTTGATTTGCTGGTATACCAAGAATTATTAAAAAGCAATTGCTGGTCTTTGATGCAGCTCTAGGGTTTTATTTGCACTGCAGCAGCAATGCCTCTTTAGAGAAAGGCAGCAAAGTCACTAGCTATTGGCATAATAGAAAGAAAAGCTTCATTAAGGTATTTTGTGAGTGAGAGAAATTCAAAGAATGTCCCAGTATCATCAATCTCACCGTTACTGTGTTGCCACAGCTAGAAATCTGGAGAATGAAGAATTAATTGAGTCTGAGCTAGGACTTTGGGCAAAGCCAGAAAGAGAATTGGGCATATTAAAAATCCTGATGCTGAACTTACTCAGGAATTCAACATCAGCCTGCTCAGTCCATGCTGCCTCTGCACTGAAGAGCTGAGCTTCTTCATTATGCTCAATTTCTTTTAATTTTCCTTGAATTTTACATACACAGTGATTGTATAAAACAAAACAGTGAGAAGTGCGTCTCCTAGATATGCCCAAAATAAAAAGACCTATTTATAATATTTTGAAATACCTGAAATTCATAATGCTGCATCTCTCCAGACATCATCTGCTGATTTACAGAGTGGTATTAGTAACAGAATATTTTTAAATATTGCAGATTGCCAATTCAAGTCAGACCAAATGTGAAATAGGTACTTGACAATATTACATCAAGAGTCAGCTGTGAAGTTATCTAAGTAAGGAAATTTGAATTTCCTTGACAGATGCTGTACTAAAACCTTGATTGCTTTTCATGCACCTAATGCAAAAAAAAAAACCAACCAAGACTGATTAAAAACCAAAATAGCTGAAAGATATACAGTTATTGTGGTTTCACGTGCATAATCCATGCCAGTGGGTAACTTGTGCAAAAATCAAGGCAGAGGCAAAGGAAGTTTTACAGAACCATTAGGGAAAGAGCTGAGTTCTGATTGCCTGAATTACCTGGATGTCAGCGTGTAAAGTTTTGGGGTGTTTTAAAATACAAATACAGTGTGTTAAACCAGATGGAATCCTTTTTCTGCTGCAAGGTGGCTAAGGGTATTTTATTTTGGAAGGACTCCACAAAGTAATTATTACCCAGTTCTGTAACTGTTACAGAATGTAGGAAACTCAGAGAAAATAATAATTAAAATTTCAAATGTGTGGGTTTTGGGAGGGTTATTTTTCTTCCCTCTGAGAAAATGCAGTTGTTCAAATGCCTGCTAATTAGGCCAGGGATGGTCTATATTAGATTACCTTCTCCCCCTTTTCGATGTATTTGGAGAGTATGTTTCAAATTATTTACAGTCTTGAATTGGTGAGATATTCCCAAATGTTTCTCTGACTTTTTTTTTCCTGCTGTTGCCTCAGATTTAATATAATTAGGTCTCTCATTTTCATTAGGTCACTCAGACTGATGTATACCGTGAATGAAATCTTATTTCATCTTTAACTATTAGTTAACCCAGCAAGATCTGGTATTTTGGTGTTTTAAATCCCCATCTTACACATTTCAAAAACGTGGGCTTAGATTTGTAAAGATACCTTAATTATTTGGTTTTCTTTTTATCAAATACATTGCTTTGTGGCATTATACAGCAGTTTGTTATCCTTTTTAACTGTTGTTGGGCTTTTCTTGCCATCTGATCATACTGGTTTAGACTTATTTGGAATATACACCCAAGCAGTGCACAGCACTGTTGAATCTGTTCTGTTTTCCTGATTCTGGATTTGTTTGGGTTTTTTCCCTGAGGATTCCCTCTCCTCCTTTGTCCTTGGTCAGTCTGGTCCCTCTCACACCTTGTGGGGAGTAGGAAATAATCCTACCATTAAAATGAGGATACACAATCTATTCTTTTTCCTCCCATGATCACAGCAGTCTCCCTTAGTAGCTAAATGTTTTGTCCTGTCAACTCTTTTGCAGATCAGGTTATTAAGGAGTAGAATATTGATTATTTAGGATGAGGTTCTCAAAGATTGCCTAGAGGGTTGCGGTGTCCAATTAGGAATTAATGACTCAGAGGCAGCTTTGAAAATCCCACCTGTAGAGTTGGAGCTTTCAAATGAGTCTGAAGTTAAGAGCCATAATGAGTGCACAAATGGTGTGATATTTTCCTGTGGCTGGAAGAAGTGTTAAATAGCAGCTCTCTATCCTCATGTCAAATAATTAAGGAAGTTAACAGAAGTAGACTTCAGACGAGTAAACTGATCCTGTTTTCCTTAGAACAGGCTAACAGGCAGTTATTTAAAAATACTAAGGCACAGTGCAGCCCTGGTAATGACAAGCTTTGTCTAGAAAGTCGTGTTATATTTGTTTGCTAAAATATTTAATCACAAACTTTGACATAAGCCCAGAGAAAGAATAAAAACAGGGAACATAGATGTAGATTGGTTTTTTTCCAATGGGGAAAGGGAAAAAAAACCCTTGAAGTTATTTTTAGGATGTAAAAGTAATAGTACATCAGCCGTAAGAATAAAACTAAAGTACGGTTCTCTGTGCCAAAGACGTTTTTTCTTTTTTTAATGATTCCAAGGGTATGGCAGGTGAATCCACTTAGCAGGTCTAATGACTGGAAAGTGGAATGTTTTTCAAATAGCAGGGATGAAACGATCTGTGGCCCATCAGCAGACAGCTGCAATGATGTCATACACAGTTATGCTTTAATTCTTCCTGCCTTGCTAAAGGGGGAACGGGGTCTGTAATATCCTGACTGCCTTGTTGAATGCACATCCTTGAGCTGGAAATGGAGAGTGTTCTCTTTCTCCACATGACTCATGTTAATTTCTTTAGCAGAAAAAAATTTAATAAGTCTCTCTAATGGTAAATTACCATTTATTGTAAATGTGCCACATAAAGGAAGTAATAAGTCATTATTATTGACCTATTACTGGTCTTTCTGTTTTACCTCTAATTAAATAAAAATGTGCACTTTGAGTTAATATGCTTTTTGTTTGAATATCCGTTTTTCAGTCCAGAACTGGTACTGATACTCCAACACACTGCAGTAATCACAGCTTCCTCTTGGATTTTGTTTAGGCTGGGGATGAAGTTTTCTCTTAGTTGTTCTTAATTGGATCCCCTCCACCACATTTCTCTCTTTTGGAGACTTGTACTCCAAACATTTTATTGGACTTTTCTGGTCACTTGTTTGCTTCTCAAGCACAAATGTGGGAGCTTTTCCTGCAGGGAGATACTGCCCTACTGAGCTTCAAATGGATAACTTCAAATATGTTAGTGCTTGAAAGAAGGGATTAGAACATAGAAAACTGAGAGGAATTAGGAAGGAGAGATGAAGTCTGCAGGGTGTGAGTGGTGTTCTGGTGTGGCTGGTGGAACAGCTGAGTGATTGAGGTGGTGCAGTAGTGAGTGTCATGCAGTGTTAGAGAGGAGCCTCAGCTCTCTGGGGTTGGGACACCTGTGCATGTACAGAGAACTGCTGGGAGGGGAGGAGCTATCCCAGAACGGGCTCAGGAGCTGAGGTCAACATCTGGGAACCTAGAGGCAAAGTATTTTCATTAAAACCAGCTATGATTCTTTCCCGTGTTTGGGTTGTTTTGGTTTTTCCCCCCGAGGTCAGAATGTCTTTCTGCATAGCAGGACAGGGCTAGCGGGAAGAGTCGCAGGAACTGCTGTGTCATTTGATACACAGCCTGGGGGAAAGGCTTCCCTTGGAGCTGGAAAGCATGGCCTTGAACCTTGTTCGGTAAGGACAGCATTGAACGTGACCTCTGGCACCCTGAGCAGAGATGGGAGAGCTGTGGTAGTGCCTGAAGGGGAGCAGGGTAATCAGCACATCAGTGATGTTTAGGGAACCCTGGGTCAGAGCACATAAGCCTGCCTGAAGGAGGAGGTGCAGTACTCTGTGCTGGAACTTCTCTGCAGCTCTGAGTAAATGTTTTCAGTCCAGCCTTTAAGATGCTCTCTCTGTGTGCTCAGGTTTTTCTCTGGACTCAAGTGCATTGCTTGTTTTGAATCCCGCTGTGGAATGTCGAGCTCCTCCATGCATTGCAGACATCAGACTCTGAAATCTGAATTCCCTCCTTGGGATTAGAAGCCTAGAAGTTAAATGTCATGCCTGTTCTTTATAGAGCCCTGTGTCTTTTATTGGACATGCCTAATCCCAAGTGTGTAGTCAGAGGGCAAAGGCAATATGTTGCTCGTGTCTCTTTAGTGATCCTGTTGCAGTAATTGTCACTAGGGACACTCCAGGGTCACCCTTGTTCAACCAAACGTTGCCAACAATACTGCCCTGACAGTGGGGGCAAACCTTTGCTTTGTGGCTCTGGTAACTCCAATTTGAATACACTGGTGTGAAAGGAACTGCACCGAGTTTATTGCAGTATGATGGAAATGTAACCACTGAAAATTGATCTCCAGCTAATTATGATGAATACGTTAATAAATGCTGATGCTTTTTAAGTAAAAAATTTAAAAGTGAGGCCAGTTCTTGTTCTTCAATGTACATGACTAATCCCACTAAACTTGACTCAGTAGGAGCTCTCTAGTTCATTGGCCTTTTTTTAGAATAGGTATTAAGTTGAGGAAGTAAAAACCACTGCTGTTACTTGAAAGAGCATTGCTGCCCGAGGCCTGAGAGCCCTCCTAGGCTGCTGTGCTGTGGGTAGGGGTGGCAGGCTGGGGTGCTGCTGAAGGACTGACAAAACCTGTTGAACCACCTGTCATTAGGGATTGGTCCTGGCATGCAGACACTTTTCTGGAATAAGAAGCGTTCTGAAGTGCAGAGCTTGTTTGAGTTTTGTTTCCTGGCTAATTCCTGTTGTTGCCTTCTCCCAGACACCTCTGACCTTGACCTCCTTTCCCAGAGTTCAGCCTCTTCCTTCCACCAGCCCACTGGTACCCTTCACTCTGTGCTCCTGCTCTTACCTCCCTTCCTGATCCCTTTGCTCTACCTGAACTGCATGTGAGATGGCCATGGAATAATGCAATTTAGCTAATTGCCTGTATCCGAGGGAAAAAACCCTGTCCATTCTGGCAGGAGTGGCATTGCCCCATAGCAGGAATTCTTAGAGAATAAGAAAGATTTCCTAGAATTACTAAATGGCTGATCTATTTAGCTCAAACTTTTTAATCCCTGGTGACTCTGTTGCAAGTCTTCAACAATGGTCCTTAATAAGATGGAGAAAAAATAAGAAGTCTAATTTCTCTTTTAATGCTCTTTGTAGAAGAGTTCTGATGTAGAAAATCAATACTTCTATTCAAAGGAAAGCTATTGAAACAAATAATATTACTGGTTGGCAGGCTCAGCAGGCTTTTTGCTTTGATTACATTCTTGCTGACTGTACTGCACTGGTGTTTAGAAAATAAAAAAAAAGACAACTTTTAAGTGCTTTTGCTATAAAAAAATTTAAGCAATTTAGTGTTCGAGATATAATTGAAATAAACTTCAAGAGCAAAGGGAAATAAGGTAGTATTGTGCTAAAAAATATTTGTATTAGTGAGCAAATAGGTTCTGTATGTCAGCTCAAGGACAGCTGCAGTCCTGTGACCCCCTTGTTGTGGTTGTTGATGTTTGGAATTGTTTTTTAAGTTTATATTTTACTGAATTCTTAAGATAAAAATATAGTACTTGGAATTTTTTAAAGCTACCTTTTAGCCCATACTTAATCAGAGGCATTTTCCCTGTTATATCTGGAACACAGATTACTCAATGGTGTTTCTTTGTCTGTGCCAGCTCATATAATTCGCATTTTTATTACCCTGATCAATTGAAACATTTTATTAAAGGTCAAAAGAAAAGAAAAATTGTGAAATTAGATATGGAAATGGACTTGATTAATGATTGAAAGGAAATATGGAAGCAAATGATCCAATTTATTACCTTTTCTATTTGATAAGTATCTTTGTCTTTGATTCTAGCTCTGTGTTTTACTCCAGCTGCTTTGACTCTACAACTGTCTGTTCCTTTTCTCCCCAGCCATGTAAAAACATGGGAGAATTCTGCCTCAGCTGTGAATGGGTAAAATGGATGGTAGCAGGGGTACATGTTATGGTATTAAACCTGGGCAAGTAAACTCTGTGTGCAGGGGATTTTTCCCTGAGACTCTGATTAAGGCCAGGAACTGACCTTGATGGTCCTGATGGGTCCCTTCCAACCCAGCATATCCTACAATTCTGAGGGCAAAAAAGTTATTCAGGTGATTTATATGAGGTCATGTAGCACCCAAGGCAGCTGAGGAGGTTGTGTCCTTTCTAGATCAGCTTATCCACTAACGTGTGCTTCACATGGTGTCATCCTGGTCTCCTTCAAGCAAAACTTCTTTTTTCCCCAGCAGCCAGAGTGGGTGCTCCTTTAGTTACAGCTCATTTCCACCCCCAAAGGACTCCTCCACATACAGTGAATGAGGCAGGAGACTTGTTAAAATATCACTGCAGTCTGTTTTGTACATGTAGCATGTTAAATTGTCACTGCAGCCTGTTTTGTACGTGTTGCATGTTAAATTGTCAGTCTGTTTTGTATGTGTTGCATGTTAAATTGTCAGTCTGTTTTGTACCTGTTGCATGTTAAATTGTCAGCTTGTTTTGTATGTGTTGCATGTTAAATTGTCAGTCTGTTTTGTACCTGTTGCATCGTTCCACACAAGAGGCTGAACAGAATTGTGTGGTCAGCCCCAGTCTGAGGAATCTCAGGTTTGGAATTCTGGGTTTTTGATGACTCCATTGTAACAGGTTGTGCTGTTGGAACACAAGGCAGGTTTTTTCTGTGCAATTATACATTACTCCAAATATGTGAACATGCAGTGGTTGGGAAGGTTGATGGATTCTAAATATATCAGCAGGGAATTACTGAGGGTGTCTCAAGGGGTTCTTTTAGAGACAAACAAGACAGCTATTTTGAGCAACAGCCATCAAACTCTTTTACATGGACAACTCTTCAGGACATGTCTGATTCACTGATAATTAAAATTATAAATGAGTCTTGTTTGGCCTGAGTGATTATGTTCATGCTCCAGTGACCATGGCCCCTAAGTACTAAGGCACTTAATTAGACCCTTCTCTGACCTTGCAGTATCACGTTGACCATATCTAGGCTCTAACAGACCCACAGCCCAGATAGCTGCTCAGGGCCAGATGGTGTTTTCACGCAAAATTAGTGCAAGAGTTTGCTTCAAAGCTCCTTGCACAGCAGAAGAATAGGTGATTGGAGCAGGGGCTCTGGTGTGACATGGTAAACTGTAACTGAACTTACTGAGGGTGGGCTCCTCGTGGGGACCATCCTCCTTCCTCTCCAGCATGCTCCATGCCATTCTGGGTGCTTTCACTTGGAAGTTTTGTAACATCTTCCTCTCAGCTCAGCAGCAAGATGAAGGTTTTAATCTGACTGTAGGAATAATGAATATATTTTACCAGTTAGAGACTTTAATATGCTTAGTTAAGTAAGACAACTCTGCTTTTGACAAGGTTCATGATTTGCATGAATCATCTACGTACTTCATGCATCCACAGAAAACATCACCTTCCCAAACCCAAGAAGAACAGAAGTTTTTCATTCAAATGCAGTTGTACAGTGTGGGAGACTTTCACATATGAAATCCAACTAATATTTCCTTTTCCTGGAATTTTAGTTTGGTTGTTTCCACTTGAGGTGTTTTAAATTTTGATGATTTTTGTAGTCTAAAGGGTCACACTAAGGAAGATGACAACAAGTCTGTCAGAAACTGATGAGAATTTCATCAGTCAGTCAAGATAAACATTCCCTTGAAATATCCTGATGAGCCTGAACTTTCAGGAAGTTGTAAATGTTCAGTGTATGAACAAAGCATTTCTTTCAGGTACCCATGAATACAAATACTCATTATGTGAATTATTATAATTATGTAAATCATATATTCATTATGGAAATAAAATGAATAAACAGAATCTAGGGAAAAGTACCTATCAGCTCCACATTTTGACTGCAGCTGTTACTCAACCATGCCTACTTAGTAATTCATCAAGAAATAATTAAACAATGTCTAATATTCCATGCAGTCTTTAAATCTGTGCATAGGAAGGTATGAGACACACAGGTTCTATACATTCATTGATTCATGCTAACAAGATCTGGACTAAACTGTACCCTAGTGTAGCTTTAGTACTGCTTTACAGAGGATTGGTATTGCCTGGGTTTTCTCCAAAGTCAGCTGTGAGACTTTCTCTGCATTTTCCCTTTAATGCGCTCAGGCAGACTTGGGGAATGAAGTCCAGCAGTAACATTTTCTGGCAGTGCCTCCATTTTCCACACCTTCATTTAAATGATTTACATCATCTCCCACCCTGAGCCCAGACAAAGCCTGCATTCTGTACCTACTGCTGCAGGTAACAGGCCCAAGGTGTGTTTGGAAGCCCAGAGGAGGAATTATTGAATTTTCATACTTTGTGTATGAGGAATGCAAAAGTCACATAAAAAATTAACTGATGTCAACAATATAAAGTAGTATAAGGCTCTCCTATTATTGATTTTAATCTAGTCTTTTGGTAAACATGTTTACCTGTGAAGTTCCTGATTTACAGCTGTGAAAGAAATTTATGTGGATTTTAGTTTGGGTTTTTTGTCTTTCTGGTTGGTTTAAATTGGGCTGCTGCATATGATGGTAAACAGTGGCAAATTAAGGGTTTTCTCTGTTCTCTTTTGTTGGTTTTACAACTAAGTGGGAGAAAGCCACTAACTTAATAGATTTGTAATAGCTTTGTGGTTATAAACCAGATGAGGATTTGAGTTGTGTGTTAAGTTCCTTCAGTTTGGTGGGGTGTAATTTCCCCCATCAGTACTTGTTATGGGTCTGACTTACTCAGGATGGTGTGCCTGTTCATGGCATGCAATTGTTTCATGAGTCCTGCTCCTCCTGTGCTGTGATGATTGTTCTGCCAGAAAAGTACTTGGAGGCTAAGGAAGAAGTGCTAAAAAGGGCTGAATAAACTGTAAATCTTCATTTATGGGGCTTCAGGTACTGGAAAGTATGATCTGGTTTTGAATCCTATTTTAATTACTAAGAAGGATTGCTCCCTGTTGTTGCTTAATGACACCTTTCATTCTGGACCAGTGACAGGTTGTGTCATCCCTGAAATGAATTTAATGCTTGTGTTTGAGCCACGTTAGCAGCAAGAAAAGGAAGTTGGTAGGAGGGTGGTGGATTAAGTTCTTTTTTGACCTAGAGATGGGGCAACTGAGAGGCATTTTAAAAACTCTTATTTTATTTTCAGTCTCATGAGAAGGGTGAGACAATACAGATGTTATAATTCACACCATCACAATCAGAAGTCAACTATTTCCTAATTACAATACATTATAAGTGTTTCTTGGCCTATCAGCTTTTCCAACACCATGCTGTAAATGCTTTAAAGCTAATTATCTAAAATTACCCCTCGTGGCTCCTACTGCAATGCATCTTTCATAGTTCTATTTCTCCAAAGTACCCAGTCTTATTTACAAGGCCACCCTTTAAAACTTGTTTCTAGCTCCATTTCTCTCTCACCAATGTCTGTCCTATCCCATGGCATTTCTGTCAGCATTTCTTATCTCAAAGTTTGCATACAGGTACACACTGTGTGAGCCTTCTGTCAGGCTTTGAGATTTCTTTACACATCCATTTCCTACAGGAAAAAAAAAAAAAACACAGAACAGCAGAGGGTTGACCCTTTGTGTACCTGGATGAACTTCTGCTGGAGATCAGCTTTCCCAGGGAAGATGTGATGGGCACAGGATGGATGGATGGATGGCTGGGCTCCCTCACTGCCCTGTTGGAAACCAGAGTGTGTTACCTGTGTGTGCCTGAGCAGCTCTGGGGGCTTGTGGAGCTGCAGGGTCAGGGAGCAGTGTTGGATTTGGGCTAGAGTGGCCCAGAGAACACTGGAGCTGGCAGTGAGCACCCGGGAAGTCGTTCAGGGTTTGGGGTCTGACCCTGTCCTGAAGGATGGATTTAATGCTCATGTGTTTGTCTGTCACCTCTCATGACTGCAGTCAGCTTGCTGACTTTTACTTTGAAAGGCACAATTCCCCTTTATTCTGCTGCTGCTCAGGGAAGAGATGTGGTTCAGCATTGTTGCCCTGGAAATTTTCAAGCCGCCCTGAGAAACAGAAGATCCAATACAGGAGTCTGTAAGAAACCTGAGTAGAACAACTTACATCTTGTTCTAAGATCTCTTTTTTAACCAATGAAGAACCTGCTTTAATTACCATGTAGTTTATGTCATACTATTTAATCCAGCTGCACTGTCATTCAGTTTTTCCAAGAATGAATATTCCCTTTTTGTTGCAAAGAGAGGATTATAAAAAGATGCTGCACAAGTAGAGAGGGCACACCTGCTGTGTTAAGGCCTTGCTGTCTTTGTGGTTACTTGGGAGAAACAACCCTTCTTCCAAGGCAAGCTTATCAGGAGCATCTCCTTTCAATTGGTTGTATTTTGACTATTACCTATGAGATCCTGATTTAAATATGAATAAATAATAAATAGATTTTTTAATTTTTTTTTTTCTGAAGTTAAATTTTTCTATTTGATTTTGTGTCTTTGCTTACGTATTCTCATTTTCTGAGGCAGCTGCTTAGGCTTATGCAATAGCAGCTCATGCTGACTGAACCCCCTGTGTTTGTTTGCATTATGCTTTTGTTTCACTCTGCAGCTCCAAACGATAGGTTGCAGTAAGAGTTCAATTTCCTGATGAGGCTTAAAAGAACTTTGGCTCTCCAATGCATCAGCACACGACTCCTGTTTTACCATGATAAGAAAGTATTTGCCTTTAGGGAAAAGGAAAATGATTGAATGCATGTGTTTTACATTACTTGAACCATGATCATTTTACTGAGACAGGCCAAGACATTAACAAGGGTTTGGCCACGAGGGAATTTAGAGTCAGTCTTGTATCTTATATCCTAGTCAGATGCACTTTATTTTAGCAAAATGAATTCAGAGAAGAAAATACCACTTTAGCATTTACATTGCGGTCGCAAGTAATGAGGAATGAGATGTGGTTATACCAAACTCAGTGCCATTATTCATACAGATTTGAATTTAAATCAAGGGCATGTAACATTTATGTGTAAAACTCTGTTCTTTGTAATGTATTTATTGTATTATAATTCCTGGGCAATTATTTTAGCCTCCATTCAGACTTTGTGCCATTTTCAGACCTTAGATCACACCCCTTCAGTAGTTGTCTGGCCACACTCTCCCTTTTTCTAAAATTTTGGGGTTTGCCTCTGAGGCATCCCCTGGGCTGTGTCTGTTGCTTATCAGTCTGTGAGAGCCCACATGTCACTGTGCTCCCTGGAAGGCTGGGGAGCCACCTGGCTGGCAGCTCAGGTGATAACCTTGATGTTGTAGCATGATCCCTGTGCTGGATCAGAGGGCTGCTCATCCATCCACTTCCTCCAAACAGCAGCTGCAGTGGTGTCCTCTCTTGGCCAGGTGCTGGGCTGTTTGCTGATGTTTTGTAAGGAGTGATTCTGTCCAAGGATGAGAATTGTTTGCAGCACCACTTCATAACCAAGCTGCTTCCGTAGACTAAACCCTGTCCGTGGAAAATTCCCAAGTCTTCCTGCCCAAAAAATAATGGCCTAAGTCACAGAGCCTTATTGTTTAAAACAAAATTATAAAAATGAATCTTCAGGAGAAGCAGTTCAGTCTTTCTCCTGATGCTGGTAGTGGTTTATCACAGAATCATTTAGGTTGAACAAGACCCTTAAGAGCAAGTCCAACAATTAAGGCAGCACTGCCAAGTTTGCTGTTAACTGGGAATGGTTGCCAGATTGTTTAGGGAGTGGTCCTGCAGTCTCTTGGAGGTGCTGGGTTGCCCTGGGAGTCTCCATGCAGAGCACAACCACTGCAGCTCAAGCCAGTCTGTGCTCCTGGACATGTCTTGGCTTAAGCCCTCAGCCAAGCCCTGTTTCTGCATGGGTGCTGGTGAGACAGACAACGTGTTTGGAGAGCTGAAAGGCTTGCAGCCTGCCTGTTTAGCTTCATTAAATGCACAGAGCAGAGCCTTTGGCTGTTTCTGCTAGTCTGTGCTGATACTTGCACCTCTGTATGGCTCTGTAGATGTGGTTCAGCATTGTTTGTATGGCACCTTTTGTGCATTTTGTGTGGCTCTAATGAGAGACCCTGTGAGACCACAGCTCTTGGGATGTTTGCTCGTACCTGCCCAGAGTTCCACACTTACCTGAAAGAGAAACTGTTCAAAACTCCAGCCAGGCTTTCTGGTGGTGGATTTTGGGAGTTTCCAAGGCCTTTGGGGTGGTTTTCCCCGTGGTGTCAGGGTTTCCTGGCAGGGAACTGGAGGCCTCATGGAACATGGGGCGTTAACCTGTGAAATCCAGATTTTCACTGCAGCATGAGTTGTCACCCAGGAAAACAGTGTACAATGCACTTGTGAAATGTATGAAAAGAAGTTCAGGAATTCAGTTAATTAACCACATCAGTTTCTTAACGTGATCAATTTTAATTAAACTGAATTTTAATAGAGATCTGTGTAGTCTGTAGAGAGCAATTGCTAATTCTACAAAGCATGTGCTGCTTTTCACTTCAGATTTGCTCCCATCTAATTAATATGGATAGGGCATTAAGCCTTTTTGGACTCTGGTGGTTTTCATTTCATGACTATTAATGATTTTAATGAACTAGACTAATTCAGTAGTTTTCATCCTAGTGTTTCAGAGCTTTGTTCATCACAAATTTCAGGTTTATAATTGGTTTCCAGGTCTTAACAGTGGTCATTGATCAGCTTCAGCAGTTTCTTTTACAACCCACTAGGAACACAAGAAAAGGTTTTAACCCTTTGTTAGCACAAGGGCATGTCCAGACTGGCTCACTCTCAGAGAAAGGGGATGGGATCTGGGAGTTCACTGAACGTTTGGTGGCTGAGTGCAAGTTGTGTAGAAATGAAATGAATCTGAACGTGTCATTATGTCACACAGTTGACACGATGGAGGACCCAGGTCTGGGCTGTTCCTCACTGGCTGTTATAGATTTTACACCAATATAGACATTACACCAACACAGAACCATCCTGGAGCACATCTGTGCTGACCTCTGTGCTCTGTGTGGGGCTGGGAAAAGTGTGGAGGCTGCCTGTTCATTCAAAACTTCATCAAAAGCCTTTTTACCTTTTTGGTACCTTATTTGTTTAGCCCGAAACCCATC
This sequence comes from Irena cyanogastra, assembly GCA_013397155.1. NCBI lineage: Eukaryota > Metazoa > Chordata > Aves > Passeriformes > Irenidae > Irena > Irena cyanogastra. The sequence continues at coordinate 40,804 of VWZV01008130.1, read as the reverse complement.
TGAGAGGTTCACCTCTCTGACTGGCACAAAGTGTCCTTCTCTCAGTAAATGCCTTCCGTGTGCTGTGTGTGATTACTAATAACAAAATCTCCTTTCTGTGGGATTTAACTCTGCTGTTGACAGAAATAAAAATGCATATATGTTACTTTTGCCTTGAAATATAAAACTTTCAGTAGGGTTTGAGCAAAGCACCTTGTACCTGTTAAACAAGTTTTATTGATTCCTACACAAAACATTTCTGCTGGCAGTTCTCCTTCAACCAAAAAAAAAAAAAAATTCATTCTTTTGGCTACCTGCACTGCCTTTGTGGCCCTGGGGAACCTCAGGACAACCAGTTCTGAGGAAGCAAATAAAATCAGGGCTCAGTTTTGAGGTAGCTAGTCATCTTACACTTGGGAAATTTTTTTTTTTTAATTGGAATTTTGTTCGAAGCACTCTGTCAGCTCCACAGAACGCTTTGCTGTTGCTGCAGATGCTGTGCTGGGCCATGGAAATAAGCAGCAGCCACGTGTCCTGGTGTCATGGTGATGGTATTGATGTTCTGTTGTTTGAACATCCTGGTCACTGCCCAGGACTGAGGGTGGAAGGCAGGAGAATGTGGTCAGAGTGTGCTCAGCAGTCCCCTGGCCACGTGCAGGGTGCTGGCTTTGCTCAGGTGACTCAGGCACAAACTGCTCCACAAGTCTCTTGTGCACTGACATGCCAGCATTGGAATTTCTCTTTCTCCTGGGCCGTGCACATTTGGAGTCAGTGAGGATGAAACTTTCCACACCAGCAGTTTCCTAAGGTTTATGTACATTTCTAGTCTTTGATTATCTGATTTTCAAGTGCTAATGACAGCTTGGAATAACTGGCAGTGATGAATACTGGCAGTGTGGAAAGAAAGAAAGGTGTTCACCTTTTCTAGAGGCAGATCAAACACCCCAAATATGAATCTGCAGTGCAGCCTCCACCCAGGAGGCCATGAATTAAACCATGTGTGGTGGGGGTTTTTGAGTTCTCACTTGGATTCCACCAGAATAAATAACAGCAACACTGATGCAGTACTGGAGCTCTGTTTTGTGTGCTTAGTGCAGAATGGAACTGGGTTTGTGCTGCTCCATCACCCTGGGTTGGTGCCCCTGCCCACCATCCACCACTGCACGTTGGATAATTGTGCTCGAGTTGTGGATGGATAAGAGCAGGTACAGGAGAGAGAGGCTTATTATATTCACAAGATTAAACAACGATCAGAACTGCTCCTCCTGGTCCTATCATCTCTGCAGGCATTAGCACAGGGCTCCCATCCCTTCAGAAAGTCACTTTGCTCTCTGCCAGAGGATCTCCTTCCCACTGCTGCCAGCTGCAATCTCCGTGCTCGTGGCTCAGATGAGAAGATCCTTATCCAGTGCACTGTGCTTTGGAAATGTCTGCTTCAGCACTGATGTGTGCCACTCTATCAGCTGCACTAAAGATCAATTGTGCTTTCCAGCTGTTAACCCCGCTTCAGTCTCTGGCAGGATTTGGTTTCTAGCTGCCCTCAGACTGTGTCACTTTTTAAAAATATGACAAGAATATAAGGTGTGGACGTGTATGACCAAATTGTCGGATTGTTAAGCAATAATGGGGAAAAAAATGCTAATGACTTCCATTATTCTCTGAAACAATGCTCTTTTTTACTTGTGTTATTCATTCAACCAGCACTTTTAGCATTTTTAACATTTCTAAAACAGTGTTGTCACAATTAGAGCCAAGAAACTTGCAAGTACTAGGCTCTAGTGAGTAAGGTAGTGAGAGATGGTGAATGGCATTTGACATTTAAAAAAAATAGCTCAGTATTTTCACTGGAAAGTGAGCAGAAACTCTCATTTTATTTACTTGCTCTTTGTGAGGCTTGAGCTTATCAGTAGCCCAGCAATCTTCTGTTATAAAATGCTGAGATGGTTTCCTGAAGGTGAGGGGGAGTTTTGCCCATGGGCTTATCAAATCCCAGGGAAGTGGAGTTATCCCTGGGTTTCTCCTGTGTCTTGGATACATTTGAAGACCACTGTCAAAATGCATAAGAAATTATATGTTCTGGACAAAATGAACAAAGCAGAATGCTCCCAGCTCTTGGTGCCTTTGCCTGTTTCCCTCTGTCTGCCCTCCAGGACAGACTGCTGGGGGTGAGGAGCATTCTGGCTTGGTGATGACACTATCTCTGTGTGTGTGTGTGTGTGTGCGTGCCTCGGGCAGGATCTCTTCATTCCATGTGGTTCCCAGCTGCTGCAGCGATCCTGTAAAGCCAGGAAGCATTCTGAGCTGAAGGATTAAGAGCTGGGATTGCAGCTGTGGGAAATACAGGCAGGTACCCATGGTTTATCACCTATTCATTCCCTTTCAGTGATGAGTGTAAATGTTACTGTGCTGACATAAAACACACTGACACTGAGACACCACTGTTCAAGATATTGCATTAAAGACGTTGTACAGGTAAATTTTCAGTCTCACTGTGTGCTCCCCAAGAATTGCCAGAAAGGTGTTCCAGGGGGAGTGGAAATAAGGGAAATATGGTCTTAGCAGAAAGAGTTTTAACCACTGTGATTGGTTGGCTGCTGCCAAGTCAGTAGACCAAAATTCTGTTAAAAAAAGGGATTCCAGTTTTTTTTCCATTAAGCCAAAAGTGCCTCTTTCAGTTTGCAGGCTCTCCTTTGATATAATGGAAGTGCTGCCGAACAGTGTAGAACAAAAGGAACAGCATGATGGGGACATAGAGAAAATATTTTATTAAAATGCAACAAACTGTAATCTCCTATATTTGAGGACTTGGCATTGGGGTCAGAGGGGAGGAAAAATGTTAAAAATGGTACCAGAAATGGACAGAAAGAACTATATCTAATATAGAATATATAGTACCATAGGTATATTGTGTATATATATGATTAGCTATATATATTGCTAATACAGTTCTGAACAGAGTGCTGCTGCAGCAGAAAAAGCAGCTGTGATTTAGAAAATGGTCACGTTTGAAATGTCTAGATCCCAGTTTTCCTTTTTCTTTTATCATTGCATTCAGCATAGTCACAAAAAATAGCTCTCATGATGTCATAAACTTTACTGAAGAAAGCAGTGTCTTTCTTGAATTATTTATTTTACATAAAACATTTATAAAGTGCCACTAGACAACATGGAAGAGCAGTATAGTAAAATCAATAAGCATTAAAATCAGAATGAATTTGGGCACTTCATACATTCTGTGGGATTGTTCTTCAACTGTGCCTCACATGTGATTACAAAACACCTTGGTTGCAACCCTTGATCCCACTCTGGCCCATAGTTTTTGTTCTTGCAGGATAAATAAAATTTCTTTTTGTTCTTGCAGGATAAATCAAATAGCTCTGCAGTTATCTGAACTAATGGTGTCACACAAATATGGGATTTCTATCCAATGACAGGGTGCATAGAGTGCTCACAAATGACATCACTGCTGAAAAGCTGAGAATCTGTATGTGCAAGACAGAGACACTGGATGTCAAGTGCAGAGTTTGGCATGTGAAATGAGATCATTCATGGTGTTAGACACACAAAAGCTCGGCTGTGTCCCCTCTGGTGTCACTGATGCCTTGGGAGCCTGGCCTAGAACAGAGACTGGACAGAGTCAAAGAATAAAGTAGGGATTTATTAAAAGGATTTCCTCCATGGACACACCTTGGGCAGCACAAGAGCCCAGCCAGGGCTGCACCCAAGATGAACCAAAATGGTCCCAAAATGCAGCCCGGGCACGGGCTCTGTCACTGGGATCAGTTCTGCTCCATTTGCACCTTGGAGTTCATTGTCCAATTCCAGCTTTAGCTTCTGCACTCCCATCCTGCTTGTTTTTCTCTCTGCAGCCCACGCTGTTTGTGCTCTTGGGCTGAGATTTGGATCATTTGTCCTTGGTCCCCAGCTGGAGCAGGAATTGTTTTGTCTCCCTGCTCTGTGCAGAGCTCACCATGCCCTGATGTGAAGCCCAGACCCACACACTAAAGCAGCCCAGAATGTGAAAATATAAAAGCCAAAACCTGAGGCATCCTTTTCCCCCTGAGGCATCATCACAGTTCTGTCACTTTTTAATTGCTGAGTGGCTGTTTTGGTGTGAGGCGCTGCCAGTGCGGCCAAATTCCTCTTGCAGAGTGCTCCTTGTCCCTTCCCACAGCTCCCAGGTGCATCTCCTCGTGGTGAGATGAGTGCCCTGGTGAGGTTTTGGTGCTCCCAGCCCTTGCTGTGTTCCTCATCTGCTGTGCCCCTGCTTGGCTCCAGGCTGGTGTCCCTGGGCTCCCCAGAGGCACCCTTGGCAATGCTGCTGTGAGCTGTCAGTGGGATTCCAAAGAACAGCCTGGCCCAAGGAATGACCTGCCTCAGAACACCCTGGCAGTGCTGTGCTCTCTGGTGTCATTTCTTGGTGTGTGAGCTGTTGCTGGGGTGCAAAAATTCCCTTTCTAGTTTCTAGACTATCAGCCAGCAGATGGAACTCATACCTCTTCTTCTTGTTGGTAATCTTCTTGGTTGGCTCCAGATTGCAATCACAATTAAGCATCTGAAAATAACTTTTTTTATTACAGTCTTCAGGTCAGCTGCCAAGGGGAAAAAGTGCTAGTAAAAAAGTTACTTTCATTTGGAGCAAATCTTAACTATTTATTGTCTCACCTCAGTGAAAAAGGAAATTTGAACAAATGTGAGCACAAAAAGGAGACTTCTGCTTCTTCACTGCTTTTCCCATATAAATTTGAACTTGGATCTCTCAGAAAATTGACTGTAAGACTAGGCAACAGACCTAAAATTGACTGTAAGACTAAGCAATAGACTCATTCTTTCTGGTGATGGAGGTTTTGTTCTGGTTTGGCTTTGTCTTACTAAATATTTCTACATTTTGTTCCAACTGAAGGAGTATGGACAGCAGAAACTGAGGGCACATAGGCAGAGGCTGGGTGTGAGTTTGGTTTGTGGAGTGAGAAATGAAGGTTCAGGTTTCCCTGAGCAGAGAATTAGATTGAATCTGGCCTTGCATTGCTGTTACTGGAAAATGCTGCTTGTAACTGACAGGAATATTCACCTTCAAAAATGGTGTTTCCCTCTCTAAGGCCATTTTGGTGGGTTTCTCACAATTTTCCTATTAGTTTTGTCCATCAAGTCTTGGATTACCCAAGTTAAACCTTCTGGTAAATTACTTTGATATAATGATTTCAGTTTTGCACGTGTGTTCTTATTTGGGTCTTGTTGGTTTGTGTTCAAAGAGCATTCTCTGCAGGACAGTCCTTTCCAGCAGCCAGCAAAAAAAAAAAAAAAAAGAAATGGGATTCAAGTCATGTTTTGCCAGATTTTGCAGTTGGTGAGTGTGTTGAAGTCTCAACAGACAAAAACCCTTGCAACTCTAAAAGCAAACACCTCCTGCACAATTCAGATTTTTTTTCTCCCTTCTTGGGAAGTCATTGCTATTATTGGTTTGTGTCAAACATTCTTGTGAGACCCATAACTGGTACCTGAGTTTGTAAAGAAAAAAAAAAATAGGACAAAAAAGAAACCCAACCATCCAAAAACCAAACCAGAAAACCTAACCCAAACCCCAGATCTCCTCTTTGTTTTTTTTTAATAGCTCCTTTCTTTTTTAGAGTTTCTTTCTTGTATTCTGATTGCTGTGATATTTCTAGACACATTAGCCTGTCATGTGAGGGTGAAAAGTGGTATTAATTTCTAGAGCTAACTGAGCAGCTATTTGTTATTTTAGAATATTTGCTCTAAATAATGTCTTGTTATTTTTAGAAATCTGTTCTTTCCCAGGTTCTCTGGTTTAGTTATAGCCTGCTGACTGGTTGCAAGGCAAATACTTGGAAATTTACTGAAACAATAACTAGAACAAGAAAACCAATTTGTGAACGCTGCAGAATTTATTGTCTGAGTTTGGTTTGAGCTTTGTTGATTTTTGTTATTGCTATTTTTAAACTAAGCATGTCTGTTCTCTGAAATGATTACACAATGCAGCATTATTGTCCAATTAAAATAATCATCTGGCTAAATGTTAATTATAAGATTTGCTTCCTGACTTTTGGGAGCAGAGTAAAGGTGATGCTTTGTGCCTGAAAATACACAGAAGCAGTGGATTCTGTCTTGGAAAGTGTTTTGTGTTTATTCTTAAGGTGACAAAATCTGTTTTTGCATGTGCTGCGTGGAGCCAAGCACATGATGATACTTCAGATTTAAATTTAGTGGCTTAGGGGGAATGTGGCGGTGATAACTTGGAAAGGAGTGATCACAAGGGATTCAGTTTAAATTACATGGAAGGAGGTGCAGGAACATCAAAGTGGTGTCAGAAGGGAAGAATTCAGAAATGGATCAGTTCAGGATGGATCAGTGAAATGAACTGCTCTGAAGAGTTTAGGGAATTGGGCTCATGGAACTGGAAAGTGCTCTGGAACTTCAGTGTAAAGAAATTCCAGTGAAATGTGCAGTCAAGTACCTAATTACAGAGCACTGGACAGAGCTACAACAGGGAGAATTTAGGGCCAGAATTAAGGGATGCAGCCCACAAACAGCGATATTCACTGAGTACCCCAAAACAATAATTAAGCTAATGCAGATCTGGTGGGAGAACAAATGGCCATAATTTTGCATTGAATAAATTCAGGTTGAAAGCCAGTTATTGGGAGTCTGGCACAGCTCTCAAAAAGAAGCACCAGGAGCCAGAAGGCTTGAGTGGAGCCCAGTGCTCTCCTCCAAAGCCTTGCCTAAACTGAGGCTGTAAGCCGAGGGCATGAACCAGACACGAACTCTGAGCTGCCTCTGGTGTTTTTCTGCACAATTCTGTGTCATGCAGTGCATCTAAAATAAAAAACATGAAGGTGTGCTTGAACTTTTTGGGGTTTTCTCCAGACCTGCTGTACTTTTCCAAGTTCCCATTGACTGCAGTGAGGCTTTGAGTTCTGTCCCAAAGCAGCAAGGGGGGTTTCATTCCCATGGCTTCTGTGACCTCAGCTGGAAGTGTTCCTTATTTTCCATTTCTTGCATGGCAAAGCCTAAGAGGAAGCAAAGTCTGATGAGCAGTAGCTCACAGGCACCAGCTGGAACTGGGAGCACAGTGTGAGAACCAGTATCAAACTGGACAGGTGTGTGTGGGGGTGCCAGGAAAGGGGGACCCGGAGTGCTGCCTTCCCTGGTGCCTCACTGGATTCCCCTCCTCAGAGTTCAAGGAACTCTGTCCCTCTGACTTCTCTTACCCTTCTCTAGGAACCATAATATAGTATA
>VWZV01008130.1:0-33447 GCA_013397155.1 Irena cyanogastra | reverse complement strand
TATATAATAATATATCTATTACATAATATATATTATATATATAATATAATAGTAATTTAAAGGTGTGCTGCTTCTTTTATGTGAAAATAAAGTCAGTCTAGAATTTCACAGTCCTATTTTTATAGGTTTTTTTTATTTTAAAACCTGCTTCCTGCTTATTGTAGTGGAATTTTTTTTATTTCTTTTTTAGCATGAAGAGTCATTGGGTTAAATTAAATAATTAGTTTAGTTGATGCATAGAAGTGCCCAGAGCCCCAGCACCCAGGAAATCAACACAATGGATCCAGCACTCCTTCATGTTTTATGTTTTGGGAGCCCAAGGGCTGTATGTTTTTAAACATATTTGAAATCAATAGTAGCAAAGCTAGTATAGAGGATATAAAACATGAAAGAGAAAGGAAATATTGTCTACTGTAGCACCCAAAATATTTTAGCTATGAGAACTTTGAAATTTGCTTTGAGGGCTGTGTAGTTAAACACTTTTTAAATGTGCTGCTTAATTTTTCCTCACATTGTAATTCATTGTTGGCCTTTTCTGCAGTGAATTGTTGGGATTAACCAATAAATCAGCAGAAAAGACATGCCAATTTCCTCAACAGTTGACAAATTACAGTGCGGGCAAAGTACTGTATGTATTATTTATTTTTTTTAAATTTATTTCATGAGGAAGGCTAACATTCAGATGCCCCAAACCCATGCTTGTTTTATTTGTTAATATTGCACTTAATTATGTTCCACTTTTTCTCAGCTAGCATCTGTAAATGTGTTGCTAATAGTCATTAACAATATTAAAGCAATACAAGTGATACATGTGTGGATATTTACTTAAGAATAATATTATTCGGGGATAGAAAATTTGTAATTACAACGTTTTTCTTCCTAGAACTTTCTTTTAATAGAAGACCTTTGAATGGGGTGTATTTTTTCAGAATGTGGAAAGCAAAATTTTGGGTTTGAATGCTGTAGTTCTGAATTATTGAAATACTTGCGTTCAGGTTTGCACAAATCCATTATTTCCTAGCGCTGTGGGACTGCAGCCCTGCAGCCAAACCAGGCAGGGTATCTGCTATGCACAAATCCTATTTCCAAACTGGCATTTAGCAGGCCGTTTGTAAGTAGCACTTGATGTGTGTGAGAAACAGTGATAAATAAATTGTGCATTACCTTGGATCCCTCCCTTCTTCCCTCTGTTGCTGCAAAGGTTAAGACAATAAACACAATCCCTCATGGTTGGGGCTGTTTCATCTTTATCATAACAAAGCTATTGTTTAAGGCAAGCTTAGGTTAGGTGCAGAGGGGATGTCCCTGACCTTGGCCGTGTAGAACAGCTCCTGGAACTGGGAATTGTGTTAGCTTTCCTCCTGCACGATGTGTGAGCAGCCTGATGGGGAGGCTGCGTGCTGAAAAAACACTGCGTGCCACCCACTCAGGGTGATGCCTTGGGAGCCTGGCCTAGAGCAGAGACTAGGCTGAGTTACAGAATAAAGCAGGGATTTATTAAAAGCATTTCCTCCGTGGGTCCACCTTGGGCAGCACAAGAGCCCAGCCAGGGCTGCACCCAAGATGAACCAAAATGGTCCCAAAATGCAGCCCGGGCACGGGCTCTGTCACTGGGATCAGTTCTGCTCCATTTGCACCTTGGAGTTCATTGTCCAATTCCAGCTTTAGCTTCTGCACTCCCATCCTGCTTGTTTTTCTCTCTGCAGCCCACGTTGGTTGTGCTCTTGGGCTGAGATTTGGATCATTTGTCCTTGGTCCCCAGCTGGAGCAGGAATTGTTTTGTCTCCCTGCTCTGTGCAGAGCTCACCATGCCCTGATGTGAAGCCCAGACCCGCACACTAAAGCAGCACAGAATGTGAAAAATATAAAAGCCAAACCTGAGGCATCATAGGAACATGAAAAAGGTGGCAGTGCTGGAGCCTATAGCAACACCTGGGGACTTCTCACAGCTCCAAAGCTGCAGGCTCCACCTGGGGAGCTCCTCTGGGGCCAGGGCAGTTCCTGCACAGCAGCTGCCTTGCAGGGGCTGTTACAGATGTTATAATATTGGCTTTTCTCAAATATAGAAATGGATGCTATGTGTATAATGTTAAAGTAACTTTGCTATGAGGATATAGTTTTTATTTCTGTTGTTATCTGAGGTTAGACATAGCAGTGAAATAGAAATAGCTGATATAGTATGCTTGTGTTAAACTGCCTGCTTGGTTGGGATAACATCCAATGAACACGTGATGGAGACCCCTGCTCTCGATATCCAGTTATCAGCACTCACTGTTGGTACAAAGTGTGGACCAAAGCCCAAACTGGAGGTGACAAGAATGGACTAAAACCAGAACAAATACACGTGCTGTAAAAGGCAGAGCCCAGGAGGAGCCCTGCTGAGCAGTTCTTGGGACACGTAAACTCGTTTGGGGAAAAGTTTCAATATGCACAATAGTTTATGAATATAGAAGTGATGTATAAAGGGTGATTCCAAAAGAGCAGATGTGCTCTTGGTGGAATGCTAAGAAGCACCCGGATGTAAATCTTTGCTTTATTTTCTTTGTCTTCTCTTGTCCTTTTTTAAACTTTTAAATTTTTCCAGGAGCGTGATCCTTGTTTTTCACAGTGCCATGAGAGTCTCCTTCCCTGAGCAATGCCCCAGTGGGGAGGGTGCCAGCTCTGTAGCAATGAGGCAAAGCAGAGAAAAGCCCCAGAGCCCCAGCCCTGACCCCAGCTGGGCGCTGGTGCCACCCTGCCATCAGGGCAGCCCCGTGTCCCTGTCACTCCTTGCAGGCTCAGCACGCCTGGGGAGGGATGAGGCAGTGCCCTGGGGACACTGTGCCTCTGTTTGATGGCTTTTGTCAAAAATTATTGGAACTTAAGTCTGATGTCAGTCCAAGACAGTGCAATTGCTCTGTGGTGGCGTGTTAAAGTCTCAGCCTTCTTCTGGCCAGGGAATGTCCTGGGAAGGGCAAAGGCGCAGTGGGAGCCACAGTGGGGATGGAGCCACGGGGAATTACTTAGAGCAGCCTAAAACCTGATTTCTCTTTGCTCATTTAACATCCTCCAGAGAACGTGGCCAGGCAGATATGATTTTGAAACTTTGTTTATTTAGCTGTGCCAAATACGCTCTGGATTTAAAACCAAACTGCACCTCCTCCTACGTGGAGGGGTATTTTTACTTGGTGCCTAAAAAAGCTGCCTCCAAGTAAAAATACCCCCCTGCGTGGGAGGAAGTGGAGCTAATGGAATATATATTAATGTTTATATACATTACATATTAATATTAATTTATATATGAATATAATTTTATATTATTTTTATTTTCTATTATTTTATTATAATTTTATATTTATAAAAATTCAGTTATTTTAAAAATTATATATTCCATTTATAAATTCAATTGATAAAAACCTTTTATTCATTTAATACAACAGCATTTCAGCTAACAGCTTCTTTTTGGTTTTCCCCAATGTTTCGAAATCAAGCTTTAGACAACTGTTAGAGAGGGAAAAGGAAGGTTTCCTTTTTCTGTGTGTTTGTTTTAGTAGGCACTCTGCCTCCTTCATAACAGAAGTGTTATTTACCTGTCTTAAGGGGATTTTAAGGGAGAGCCTGGCAAATTAATATTTAAATATATATTGTGGAAAAATGCTTCTTTAACTTTAGTTTTGGTGGCTATTTACAGACATTTACGAATATTTACAGATATTTATGAATATTTATGGATATTTACAGATATTTCTGAAATCACTATTTTGGCAACTCTTGTTTCCTCTGTAAACCAAAGGAAAAAAAGCATCACCCCAAGAAAATATAGGAATATGCAATAGACATCTTTCTCTTTTGCACCACATGATGAGGAATGCAGTTTGGATAAACAGTCACAGATGGAGCTTCAGTTTTACCATTAGGATCTCTCATAAAGCACTAATTACTTGGCTTAAAGGAAAGCACTAGGGGAAAAAAAAAATGGGCTGTGTGGATCAGCAAGCTGGATTTGAAGTTTCTGTTTCAGAATTACCTACACCTTTATTTTGGTTTGGGTCATGCCACGACCCAAAAGCATTTAAAAATAAAGGGCTCCATTTACAGACTTCAAAAGCTGTATCTGACTTTATCTGAACTTCCAGGAGGCAATAATTTAAATAACCTGCCAATTCTAAGGCAGCATTTGAATGTTTTTCTTACTGTGAGTATTACTGTCAGAAAAGAGATTTTTTTTTTTTTCTTGCCCCCTTTCCCAGCAGGCTCATGTCAGAAATGAGCTCCTGACCAAAATAAAACAGGATTGTCTCCCCAAAAGTGTGTGTGTTGGGCAGGACCCACTTTTGTGGCCATGGTGGGTGAGCTCAGTGGTGCAGCTGCATTTTTGTGCTTTTTGAAGTCTTTTAAGAACGGGATAATTTAGAGCTAAGGTGATAAAACTTTAGTCCCTGATTGTGGAAGTTTTTTTTTTCTCCAATAAATTTGTCCACTGATGGTACCAGTGTCTGAAAAATGACACAAAAAGCCTGCAAGTTATTCCTGTAATTAAATCTGAATTAAAAATTAAATTATTGAGTGGACTAAAACAGCTAAAACATTTTGCATTTCAATTTTAAAGTGAGGCATCCTTGCTTGCAGGTGGCAGGAGCAAGTTTCATGTGTATTTCAAGGCTTAGTTGGGTTGTCTGTGCCTGATGAAGTTTGGATACAAAGCCTTAAGAGTTCCAAAAATTCAGCCTGCTTCTGGTATTTGTTCTTTTGTGCTTTCAGTTCTCAGTTGTGTGACTCTTGATTAGAATGATTTCATACGTGTGTGTGCTAATAATTTATTATTAGGGATTAATAATTGCCCTGGAGGTTCATCTAGGAACGATGATGATTGGAAAAACATTAATTAAAGTCAGGTTGAGAGTGTTGGCTAGCAGCATTAGATTTCCAGGCCTTTGATTTCATGTGCTTTACTTCTCTGGGTTTTTCTGCATCTGTCTCTAATCAGATTTTCTCTAATTTCCAACACTTTGGTTTCAGAATTCCATGGTCTTGTTCAGTGTATTAAATAAAGGTTGCTCTCCATACACAAATGTATACTGAAGAAAATTTCATGTAGTGTTTAGAATTAAGTGAATGTTGCAATTTTAGGGTATTAAATTAATGCTAGAACACTTGAAACAAAATTCTGAATTGAATGGAGTTTGCTGTTGAGTTAGTTTATGTGGATTTTTTTTTTATTATTATATCCTTCTTCTCCTAAGGGGAAAAAGGCTTTTTGTTCTTAGAGCAACATTTGTCTGAAGAATAAGAGTAATGAGCATCTGAGAGTTGAATGTGGGTGAAATAATGTGACATACCAATGACATTTCCATTTAAAAATATTTTAATGAGAACAGGAAACAAAAGAGGGAGAAATAGCCTGTAGGCTCTGATGCATTGTTCCTTAGCAGAAAGCACAAATATTTACTTTGGGTTGTGGCTCTCTCTATCTATCTAATCTAGCTATCTATCTGTTTTCCCAAAACAACCTTTAAAGAGGTGCACAATTTTTTTGTAATGGGGTATAAGCAGCACAGAACATAAAGGTAAAGGAAACCTTTGACTTAAGTGAGGTGAGCTCCTGTTCTTTGTTGTGCTGGAGACTCCCAGGAGTTGCACTTTTGAGCCATTTTGGCACTTTGTTGAAACACAGAGCCATTGAAATGTCATGTGCTGCATTTCAATATGCATTTGTGTCACCTGTTTGTTTACAGCAGCAAAAGCCATGTCATTAGGATGAAAATAAAAAGAAAAACAAAAGTCAGAAAGGAACAGGCATCATTTGATCTGTGCTGAGGGGAGTGTTGGCTGGAGTGTGTGCCCTCTGCATTTTTGTTTGAAATCAGTCAAAATGTTCTATAAGCTTTTGCAAAGTCCTCTTGGCTAACAAGAGCCTGAGAGGGGCATTGAAATCAGTGAATATTTGCCGTGCAGCTCAGAACACTTACACTGTTCATCATTCCCTGAAAAACGTTTTGAATTTTCGCCAGCGCTTATGTTGGTACAGAGCCAGTGCAGAAATCATCTAAGGGTCCTGATGTGTGAAAAATTGTAGGATGTAATGGAATTTGGGAATCAGAGAAAGGTCTGGGTTTACATGCAAGGGGTGTCATCCCAGAGCCAGGTACCATGGAACAAGGGGGGCTGCAGGCTGCAACAAGACTGGGAAAAAATCTCTTTTCAGCTGTCACCATGGTGGCTCAAACCCTTCTCCTCCCTCACACTGAACTGAAATTTTCAGCCATTCACATTCCAGTCTGTAAATACAAGGACTGAGATGTGGAAGTGTCCTGTGTTGGGTGTATTTAACCCAAACCAGCACCTGATCTTTGGCTGGGGTTCTAGCAGCCTAGGTGGGTAAGGACACCTTCCTTCACTGGTATCCTTCCCTGTCTGAGTGCAGGGACCCTGGGGTTCTAGCAAATATCAAAATAAATATCCATTCTAGCAAATATCAAAATAAATATCCATTCTAGCAAATATCAAAATAAATATCTATTCTAGCAAATATCAAAATAAATATCCATTCTAGCAAATATCAAAATAAATATCCATTCTAGCAAATATCAAAATAAATATCTATTCTAGCAAATATCGAAAACGCCACTGGAATCTGTCCCTGACAGTAACAAACCATTTAAATCAAGCAAGGTCTTTATCACGCCAAACTATGCTAGGCAAAAAAAAAAAAAAAGGACATGAAGAATTTCAGCCCAGAATAATTTTTATTTCTGGCTTTGGGTGACTATATAATAATAAAATTTTTATCACCGAAGAATAACCTCATAAAATCCTGACTGAGCAAAATATTGCTTGCTTATTTTGAAAGAAAGCCCAAATCACATTTTATCTACAGAGAGAGACAGAAGAGAATAGAAAGGTGTGCCTGGGCTTTGATGTCCTTAGTCCAGAGTTTCAAGTTCTGTTGGTTTTAGTATTTTTTTAACTCAGAAGTATATTTAAATGAAAATCCATTAGCTAGACCAATTTTCCTAACAGAAATAATGACATGTTTTCTTCTGTGTCTGATGTTGTGCCACAGGGAGAATTTATATTTTTAAATTAACCAATTTACCTTTTAAAATTATTTCTGTGCAGTGAACTACCTGTGAAGGGCTGAAATTCATAAAACATAATTGTAGTGGAAGAGTTAAAGGCAACTTATTTTTCTGTCTTCTTGGCAAGTAAATACCAGACTTTATTAAGCATGCCTGGTGCAGGGACAATGCTCCACATGTAGGGGAAATGACATTTATCACACAGGAGATGCATCCTGCACCTTCCTCAAGCACTGAAGTTCACTGGTTAGCAATTAGAACTGTAAAACCAGAAACTGTGGGACAAGGTGTGGCAGTAATCAGAACAGGAGGGTAAAGACCAAAAAAAAGAGTAAAAATAGAATATTTACTCTGTGTGTGTAGAGGGTTGAAAAAAAAAAGGCAAACCAAATCTACTGTATAGGGGTTTATTTATTATGTGGTGTTAGGGAAAGGTTCACAGTACTGAAGAATTGGAGCTTCTTGATCCTTAAGTCTTGGCTTATGTCAGGACAATCACTTTGTTCCCACCTTGACATCTGGGTTTGCTGAAATCTTCAGCATCCCAGGGCTGAATTTCAGGCTTATGTTGCTTCAGTTCAAAGCATCTCTGTTTGGGGTTGAGTTTGGGGTGATTTTCTGCTTTACTGTTGCTTTGTTTGTATGGAGCCAATAATTTCTCTAGAGATCATTTAAAAATTTTTTTACATTTGAAAGAGAGGAGCTTTGTTTGTTAGTTTTTTATGATTGGTAGCAGTTTCTGCATCATGGCTGATTAAATTAGGCTATTTTAGAATTAATGCTTCTAGAACCAGACTGTTTTACTGACGTTTCCCAGTTGCACAAATGAGTTGGGGTTTCATTTGCAGTGTAGATTTGGTGTTGCAGTGTTGATAGTGATGATCTTCTGGCAGACAAGCAAATGACTCCAGTGGAAATGAACTAACCCTGGAGCCTGCAGGCCTGGGCACCAAAGCGTCACTGGGCTGTTCAGGAGGTGAGATTGCAGCTGTGCCAGACAGTTGGTGCTTTCCAGCAGAAGGCTTTAATGGTTTTATCAAAAGCTTCAAAGAGGAAAGATTAAAAAAAAAATGAAAATATGGAAAAAAATTATTTGGTGCTGCAGTTTTGCTGTCATGTGAGAACTGTAAAAGTTTGCTGATTCTGGTTGAGACCAGGGTGATTGACTGGGAGAATGTCTGATTGCAGCTTGGATGCCTTTTTTAACTAAATTGCTCTAGAAACCTGTTCAGATCTATAAACCACATCAGGCTAAATTGACTTAAATTTCTCTTAAACTGATTTAAGATGGACTGGCACAGATTTAACTAAATCTGTTTCTAAACCACTTGAGTTAACTCGGTGCTCAGACTGATATAAATCAGCCTTTGAATGCAGGAGTTGAAAGGTCCATATTTTATAGTTGTTCACTTAATTTCATCTAGATCTAGGTACAGATTTACACTGTACACAACCATTTTCATTAGCAGTCAGCAGAATGGAACAGGAGCCACAATCTTCTTTTCTTTACATTGAGCTAATATTTGAAAAAGGAGACACTGGAGATGCACATGACAGTGCTTTCTGCTGAAACCCTTAGAAGGCTGAAAAGGCACTGGATGATAATGAAATTGTATTTGGAGCTTTTTTCCATAAAATGAAGTAGTCACTCTAGTGTGCGAAGTGCTATAATTATAAAGCAATTTGCCACCCTTAATGGGAGGACTTTTATTTCATAAAATATTAACAAAATATAATATCAGTGCAATAGGTTAGGAACAGTCTTATTTTCCTCCATAAAAAGTCAATTTGTAACCACTGCAGACTGTCTTTTTCGAGATGACTATATTAGGGTAACTGATCCTTTTATAGAAGTATTGAAAGATGAGCATTAAAATAATCACAACAGATATCTCATTTGCCTTTCTACTTAGTAATCAAATATTTTTCAGTGTCTGCCTCTCTAATTTAGAGGCTGGTGTTGTTTCTGCAGATGATTGGCCAAGGCAAGTAGCATTTAATCAGTGCCTAAGAAAGGTGAAAACATTTGAGACAAAACTACATTTTAAGCAGGGTTATCAGCCAGACAACATGGACCCATTTCCTAGCTTGCTTAAAAAGCATTTGTATTCAGCAATCAAGTAAGGAAAAATTAACCTTCTTTTTCCCCAGTAAAGACAGTCAGGGAGCTTCTGTAATTACAGGATTTCAGCTCTGATCTAGGCAGCTGCAAAGCATATCTATCATGTGAGGGAGAAAGCACTGGAGATGGCAGAATTAACCAAGCCCTAATGGATTCACTTTCATTTCCTCTCTTTGTTACTATTTTTAATTAACCAGAAGATTTAATTTTTTTCTTTCTTTTTCCTTTTTTAATTTTTTCCTTTGCTGCTGTTATTTTCACCATTTCAGTGCCTACTCAAGCAGCACATGATCAACTCCTAGGGAAGTCATTACTTGTGTGAATTTTGATGGTGCTTCAAGATCAGCTAAAAAATGGAACCTTCTAAATAGCTGAGACAAAGCTCACTTGAGGAGGAAATTACTTGAGCTGAATGAGCAACAAAATTTTCTCCCAAAATAAATTATAATAGCTCACTTTAATGTGTTTTAATGTGTTAGGTAGGGAAATGTCCCAGGAGGGACAGAACAGGTCGGCAGAGGAGGATCAGAAAAGAAATGTGAACCACCTCTCCAGTGTTTAGTCTGGAAATAATCTGGAAATAATGACTATAAATTAGCTGTTCTCTGAGGTCAGTGGCTATATATGAATAGTTTCCCTCTGTATTTAACAACCAGCCACAGGCAATCCTTAGGCTATCACTGGTAGGAGCTGTAGAGTTGCGTCCATGAGAGAGCAATCACCAAACTCTGCTTTTAAAGTGCAGCCCCAAATCTGTTTGGCAAACTATATTTGTAAGCTCTACTAAGTGCAGCACATCTGTTTTGATGATGATTGTTGTCTGTTTGCATTTTAAAGGTAAAACAAAAAAAAAAGGGACAGCATCACAACAACCAGTTAAAATATTTTCTTTCTAACTGAGTTTTCAGAGCTCGTTTTCTGAAGAGCACAAAAATACCTGAAGGGAATTGCATTTTTCTGATTGAGGATACAATAAAGATCATTTTAGGTATTTAGCCTCATCCCAAGGCTGTGAGGTCCTGATTTAGTGTCCTTTATGCAGCAGATGTCACCTGAGCTCAGCAGACCCAGATGCTGCCCACCAGACCAGCCTGCTCAAAGCCCCATCCAACCTGAAAGATAATTTCTGTTTGCACCTCTAAGTAGTTTTAAATAATCACTTTTACTTCTATGACAGTTTCCCCATTAATTTTGATGTATCCACAGAATACTGGCTGTGTGTCTGCAGGCTGTAGAACTTGGATAATGTTTTAGAACAAACTATTTGCAGAAGTGCTTCAGAAGAGTCTTACTTAGGGCTCATTTGTAGCTGTATCAGATTTTAGTATCCCTTTTAAAGCTGTGGCTTACAGTTCTTTTCAGATCCAGCTCAAATTCTCTTAACTTATGATCACTGAGTATCTGTCAGCAGAGATTCTGTGTCAACATTTCTTTGTTCTCTCTGTTCCAACTCATTAACTTATGGCGTGCTTTTTTTGTAGTTTTCTGGCATTTCATTATTTTAAAACAAAAACCCCCAATTTTTTAAAATCAGATTTTCAGGAAAGTTTAGTATGTTGCTGGGGTTAAACTGAAGGATGAGATCCCAGCAGGGCACATAGCAAACGCGTTTGGTCCCTAAGAATTCAGTGTACAGAGTCAACTCGATCATCAGCTAACAAACCACTGTGAGCTGGGTGTTGAGTCAGTCTGACAGAGCTGCTGGTTGGGAAATCTGTGTCCAGTGGAGTCGTTCACACTGGAAACCCATGGTGCATCTGGTATGAGCAGCAGTCTGGCTGGTGTCCCTTAGCACTGCCTAAACTGGTGGCTGCTGGGCTGCAGATGCAGGGTGCTGCTATTTATCCCTGTCAGCAGCAGGCCCTATTAACTATTTTTAATGAATCACCACTGCTTTTACTTTTGCCATCAGCCATGACCTTCACCATTTAGAAACACATGGTCTCTCATAAATGATAGTCTGTGGCATATAAACTTGAGAAGGATTCTATCACGGCTCAAACCACAATATCTATCATCAAAACAAACTGCTCATTCCAGCTCAAGAGACACCCATATATATCATGGAACCAGCGTTCCATATTCTGAAATTTACTGCCCTGCATTGGTGCTCCTTTTTTTTTTTTTTTTTTTTTTTTTTTTTAAGGAGGCCATACAACCTTGCTCACTTAATACTTTTGATAAACTTCTACTGACAAGGAACTTGATTAATGATGGTTAAAGGAATTGAATCAAGAGTAGGAAAGACAGGGCCAAAAAAGCAGACTGCTGGCCTGATGGAAACGAACGTCTCTACAGAAATATATGATGGACCCTCCTTTTTGCCATGCCAAGTAATTACTTGCACAGGCCTGTTGTAATAATTCCTATTACAGCCAAAACGGAAAAGTCAGTAACTCACAGCCCTGGGACAAGGTGAAGGCAAGGCCAGAGTAGTGTGGATCAATATTTCATTTACTCACTTAGGTTAGCTTCTATCCCTGTATCAAATTCTTTTACAGAAAGCCATGAAAGAAATGAGGTTTGCTGAAAAACACCAACGCGGGGCCCTCGTTTCCTTGGGGCTGCTCGTGGAGAACACGGAGCAACAAAACCTCTCAGCAAAACAATATGCACTCAAGGTCACTCATTACTTGCTACTGTTGGAAAATAAAGTGCCATTAGCCTGATATGAGTAATGTACATCAATCAACTGCAGGCCAGCACGAGTGTGTTTTCAGCCTGGTGCTGCAGCTGGAAATGAATGAACCGTGTTAACGCTTTCCCAACATTGACAACAGTGAGGAATTTTTCCTTTGGCATTGTCATTTATTTTTCAGAGTTTCACTGCAGCTCCTCGTCGTGAGATCGAGCCTCAGCAGCTCAGTTATTTGCTGTACTGTAACTGAGTTAATTCTCACTGAGGAAACATCCCAGTTTTGAGGGGGACAGTTGGATGCTGTCCAAAAGCTCCTGAAAGTGCCTTAGGGGACCCTCAGCCTAAGGAAGGAAAACCAGCTGTAACAAGAAATGAAGAAATGACCTGTTGTGTTAGTAAAAGGATTTTAAACAACACTTGCTTAGAGTATGAGGTGACATCGAGGTGCACTACTTTGCTGCCTCCTCAGCTTTTTTCCTTCCATACAGAAGTTTTGAGGAAAGGGAGGATTCTAATATGTCATTCATGGTTTGCACAGTGCTGATCTCAAGGGCAAATGTAATATGTGCCTCTGCAGTGGCTGGTGTACATTGTGGTGTATTTCCTTTTTTTGTGTTTCCTCTCACAGAGTTCTGGGGAAAGTGTTTAGTGGGTTCTTTGTGAATGCTGGTGCAGTTGGGGCAGTTTTAGATCTTTTCAAAGCTCCTTGATTGCCATCTTGGCGGGGAGTTATGTTTTCTGTTAGCAGAAAATTCAGAATTCTCTCATCTTACCTGCACCACTGAAATATTTACATAATGGTCGTTTAAATATTTACATTATGGTCATGAAGCAGCACCTTCCCAAAACTTCCATGCTATCCTGTTCAAAAATAAAACCATTATCTAGGCATAAAATAAACTGTCACAGAGTAGGGAGAACTGCTGTGGGAAAAGCACACTTCCTTTTCCTCCTAGAAAGTAATTTTTCTCTGCCTCTTTTTTTCTTTAGTAGTGTTCTCTTTGTCTTTCTTGAGCATTTTGAAGTCACTTACTAAATAATAAAGTTGAGTCTTTATTCCAGAATCGTACCCTGAAGACTGACTGAGGCATGTAGAAGCAGTTGAAGTGTTCAGGATTTTTCACTCTGACTTTGGCACTGGTGAAGACGAGTTGTTTTCTCCTCTAGCCCCATCTCCTGAGACCAGACTTCAAACCATGCTCAGTGCTGAGTTCCTTGTAGCACTGAACTCATTTTGCCAATATGAATTGTAATGTGTCAGTAAACACAGCCCAGAAATTGTGAGAAATAGAGAGGAAAACGACTGCTCGAAGGTGACGTGCTGACTCAGACATGACTGGGGTCTTTCATGTTTGGTGTTTTGAAAATCCCTGTTAAGTTTGCTGCTGTCCAGTAAAGTCTGGGGACATTTAATTAATTAATTTCATGTCCTCTACAGCAGTTGACAACTTGGATAATGCTCTTAAGTTTTCTGCAGCTGTGATATTTTTTATTTTCATCTACAAATCCAAAGTATTGGCAAGTGAGCAGCTCTAGTCTTAATCCCAGTTCTGTGCAGGCCATGCTGGTTCCATTCAAGTAAAACAGCTGAAACTGATAAATAGGAGCTTGATTATGTTTTGGATTGTTTGGGTTGGTTTTTTTCTATGGATTTCCTTATTTAAAGCTGAATTTTATAGTAATTACAGTGGTGTAAAATACTTCCTGTTGCTCTTCCTACGTGCTGTTCCTTTCTAATGATTTAATGGGAAGTGATGCCCAGAGTTTTGGGTCCTGAGACAGTGCTGCCTCCTTCATGTCTGCAAGAAAGGAAGGGAGAGGGACATTCATAACTGCCCACCCAATCAAATAAATCAGTTTAAAGAGAATCTGTCCTGCTGGGCACATAGAGAGGCTCTCCTGGATTAAAAGGGTCCACTGCATTAGATTTGTTCTGGGGTCTAGATTTGCAGTCAGCTTTGTAAAGAGAGTGTAGTTGAGTCTAATAATTCCTTAAAGAGATTCTTTGTGAGGCACAGAGCAGAATTAGAGAACCTGTCTCCTCTATTCCTTAGAATCGCAATTTCCTTTTTTTTTTTTTCTTTTTTTTTTAATTCCCAAATCCTGTTCTTGTGATGAAACTACTTTTCAAAATCTCCTTCACTGCAGGCAGACAGCCTGCACCACTGCGTGGGGCTGCTCTGTGCCTGTGGTTTGAGACTGAGTCCCAAGTCCTCAGAATTGTCCAGGTGACAATATATAATTAGAAATGGCTCAGGGATGTCAGTAACTCATTCTCAATAAACATCTTTGAAGCAGGGAGGTATAATTGCCTCCATGTACTGGGAGAAAGAGGCAGAAATAGGTGTAAAGGCATTGAGGTGCCCAGTTAAAGCAGTATAAAATGAGCACCTGAATACCTGTGGAAGTGTAGCTATCACTTGCTACAGGGAGAACAGATGGGTATTAGCAACCTCTGAGGGTTTTCTGTGCTTGTAGTTGCAATGAAAAAATCTTTCAAGAATGCCTCCATCAGGGCAGGAAGGTCTTGGGATAGGAGCTTGAGCAGTTCTGTCTCCTCCAAGAGAAGATGAGATCCCTGGCGTAGAGAAATCAAAGGTTACTTTTCCTGTTTGCAAACTAGAACTCTGACTTTTGGGTTGGCTTTTTTTCCTGTTTGGCATGGAAACACCCTGGTGGTTCTTGGTGCTGCTGAGAACTTGAAGTCATTACTTTGTGTGGGTGAGGGTTCTGGTGTAGCTTTCATCCCCAAAAAAGCTGCATGCAGCAGGATTGCTCTTGGAA
Source organism: Irena cyanogastra (assembly GCA_013397155.1). Lineage (NCBI taxonomy): Eukaryota > Metazoa > Chordata > Aves > Passeriformes > Irenidae > Irena > Irena cyanogastra. The sequence goes on along the minus strand of VWZV01008130.1, from coordinate 18,845 downwards.
CCAGAGTGTTAACTGAGAGATTTGGGTCACATCCATCACCCAAACGTGAGGCAGCCTGCTTGCACTCACAATAAAGAACAAATGTTTGGTCTGGAGGTCAGGGTTTTTGGATTCATAGTGCACTTAGTTAGATCAAGGTCTCATCTGGGGTTAAAATCAATATTGCAAATTGCAGCTTAAATGGCAAAGAATATGTTTCCATCTATGTAATATTTTAGGTACAGTAGTCTTAATGGAACTGACCTAGTTATACATTAAGATGTAATTTCATTAAGGAACCATAACTGCAACTGGAATTTGGCCACTAGATGAGGTTTTTTTGGTCTAATACAGCTGTACAGACGTGCATCACTCTTGGATGCTGCTCACTTGGGTAGATCTGCTCTGCAACAGCAGCCCAGTGCTCAGACAGTGCACTCTGCAGGGAAGTTGGAAGGAAATCAGTGGGAAATATTTGCCTGTAGGGAAAGCTTCTGGTTTTCAGCTGTCACAAGAATACCTGTCAAAGTAGTGCAGCAAAGCACCTGAACATTTAACGTGGGGACCTTCAGTTCAGTGCACTTGCACAGGTACATGTGCAATAGCATGTTCAGCAGCTGAGCCTTCAGGCTCCCTTTCAAACAGGGCACGAGACAAAACATCTGACTTTGAGGGGCTCTGCTTCACTGCTTGTACTGAGGCAAATCTAAGCAGAGTTGCCCACAAAAGACTTAATTTAAAAGTGTTGGATTCAGGAGCTGAAAGCCTTGCTCAGAAGAAGGGAAGGGGTTTTTTTTGTGCATTCCTGCTGGCCAAGGTACACGTCTGTCCCCTAGCCTGGTGCAGGCAGGAGAGGCAGTGAGGAGGAAAGGGAAAGTGACCTCAAAGTCTTGAAAAAGGAGGAAGACTGTGGGATGGCTTTTATGTGACCTCTGTGAGGATGAATTTCTTGTGCACAGCAGTCACACTGAGCTTTGTGGCTGTTCCCAAAGCTGTCCCTGTGTGCTGGGGCTGCACTCCGGGTTCAGTCAGCTGGCTCTCCCCACTGCCGAGCCAGGAGAGGCTGTGCACAAACCAGCCGGGTTTATTTGGAGTTCTGAGGGCATCAGCCAGCACGGAGCACAGTCTGCAGCACAGAGCTGGGCAGGACAAACAGCCAGAGCTGCAGGGCAGTGAGGAGCTCCAGCCCTCTCCTGGCTGTGGGGGCATCAGAAAGGCCCAGCTTGGCCACCAGGGTCTGCTCTGTGTTTGTGGAGGAGCTGTGAGGAGAGAGAGAGAGGAGATGATGACTGGGCAGCAGCTGCTCCGTGTGCCTTGCTTCCCTGGAAACCTGGCAGCCAAAATCCGGGCAGGAGTGGAGCTGCATGAATTCCCCTGCACGAATTCCCCAGCCTGCACAAGTGAGGTGTCCCCTGGCCCCGAGGTCCCTGCTGGCACCAGAGCAGGGCACACACCCAGCTCTGCCCCAGGACCTGCTGCTGGTGACACCGAGTGCGAACACTGGCAAGGGACTCTTGCATCTTCTGTGAGCCCTGCACACAGCCTGCCTAATGAGGGGTTAAACGCGGCTTTAAAGCTTTTTTTTTTTTGTGCTGTTTGGGGATTCCTGTTTAGGTGGAAGGCTTTCCTGTGGGTTTCCAGTCCTGTCTAAGCATCCCAGGACAGCCTTCTGGGTGGCTGGGGTACCCTCCCCTCCCTCTCCCCTGGCATTCCACGTGAGCAGAATTTTCTTGGCAGCTTTTCAGGACTCCCCAGCTCATCGTTGGGTCCTCTCGAAGTTGCAAAAATCAGTTTCATGTCCCTTGAATATTTACACACAGAATGTTTCAAGTCTTCCTGGTTTAATCACGATTTAATCTGGGATTTTTTTTTTTTAAGTTTTCCTGTTTACTTCTTGCTGCTTTTAGTAACAGTTTTGTCTTCCGTTTTCCATTCATGTACAACATGACTCACATTCCAAAATAACTCAAAGAGGAAAAAGTAAAACAAGTAAAAAAATAAAATTTCTACCTGTTGGCAAGTGAAGAGAGCTGACCTGGATAGGAATCAGTATCTGTTCAAGAAACGCTGGCGTTTATTTTGTCAGGGTAGATAAAAAAGCAGTCTGAAACGACTTAAATCTGAAATTAAAGCAGTGAAAAGAAGCAATGAAGAGTGGACTGCCAGGAATTTGGGTTTCATAACTTTGATATTTGTGCAATGTGTATTTTGAGGTTTCTTTTATAACTGTGCTTCTGCTTTATGTATGCTTTGCCCACAAAATTTTAATCTATATCATCTTGCAAAAAAAATACTGGTTCTTTTTGGGGTTTGGGGTGGGTTTTTTTTTTGTTTGGGTTTTTTTTTTTGGTACGTTTTTGGGTTTGTTTGGTTTTTTGGGACATTTTTCTTGGGTTTTGGGGTGAGTGTTTTTTTGGTTTGGTTTTTTTTTGGTAGGTTTTTGGGTTTGTTTGTTTTCTTGGTAGGTTTTTCTTGGGTTTTGGGGTGGGGTTTTTTTTGGTTGTTTTCTTGGTTTTTTGGGTTCCTTTCTTGGTGGGTTTTTCTTGGGTTTTGGAGTGGTTTGTTTTTTGAGTTGTTTTCTTGTTTTTTTGAGTTGTTTTCTTGGGTTCATCTTGGGTTTGTCTTGGGTTTTGGGGTGATTTTTTTGGTTGTTTTTTTGGGGGAGATTGGGTAATTTTCTTGGGTTTTTTGGGTTTTCTTGGTTTTTTGGGGTTTTTTTGTTTGTTTTTAGGGTTTTGGGGGGTTTTTTTGAGTTTTTTTGGGGTTTGTTTTTTCTGTTTGTTTGTTTTTTGGGGGTTTTTCTGTTTGTTTTTTTAAGGTTCTCAAGTGCCATACAAAGTTGGGATCCTATTTCTGTCTCTGGTAACTGAAGCTCAGAGTTGGCTGGTGAGAGAGCCTTTGTAGAAGGAACCATAGCAGAGATTTTGGGTACAGGGATTTTGGGTACATGCCACCTTTGCAGGTGTTTCTCTTCCTTCAGACCCAGGCAGAATCCTTCTCAAGTGTTCACTCCTCCTCACTTAGTAACAACTGAGAAAATCCTGATGTGAAACCCTGCAGGCTCTCACGCTTTAGGCAATGCAATAAATTAATGGGGTGATGGCATTGTTTAGAAGGAAAGCAAGAAAACCTGGATTTCTCTCATTGAATTGCAATGTGGGCACAACTTGAAGTAAAATTCATCTCACGGTGATGGGCCACGGAAAATCTGCTCTCCATTGGGTGTTCAGGGGCACAAAGAGGAGCTCTGCCCAAAACTGAAGCTGGTTTTAGCTGCACATTAGTGAGCAGCCAGGCTCTCTGGGGGCTGCAGAGCCAGAGTCCATCTGCAGAGATTTAACCTGCTGCCTGCTGAAATCCCAGGTGAGGGGAGCAGGGAAAAACTGACTTGGAGCTCCATTGCTGCATGACCAGATGAGGGAAATAAAGGAGCAAAGTTGGTTTTGCATTTAGTGCTTTTCCTCATAAAGTTTATCCTTTTTGTGTTTTCCTGTTGTGGCATGAAGAAGCCATGGTTTGTGGATGCCCACGTGAGCTGGGCTTCCCACGCTGTGTGTTTGTTGCATTCACACCTGTGTGTGCAGCAGGGCAAACCTTGCCTTTGAATAGCTTGAATAAGAGAGAACTCCTGCTCTCTCTGTTGCTTCAGTCATTTCTACCTTGGAATACTTGGCTATCATGATAAATGCAAGGGTGGCTGAAGATTTCCACTTTTATGTGAAATTTACTGAAGCAGCTTTTGGTGGTGGCGAGCTCTGAGAACCATGAATTCAAACCAAAAAAATCCTTTTTTCAGTTGTACAGGGAATTTTCCCCTTGTTATTTTCCTGTGTAGGCTCAAGTCTTCACTGCAGCAGATCAATGAAGAATTTGTTTGCATTACCAGGGCTAACACTGCACTTGATGTGGGTGCCTGGCTGTGTACAGAGGCCACTTGCACTGGAAATGCACGGAAGAAATCAAATCTTTTACTTGCTTTGGTTGAATCTAGGGACAACCTCAGTATGTAAAAAACTACTCCTTTTCCCTCCAGGGACTCAGTTCTTAATTGTAGCTACAGCTCTGCTTTTTACAGTCTCTGTGAGGTTTGTAGGAGTTATAATTATATTATTATATATATTATTTAGTATTATTATTATTATCATCATCATTATTATTATTCAATATTTCATTTTACTTTTAGGCTTACTGCAAAAAGTCAGTCTATTTGTCCTGGAAGTTTTGCTTCACAGCAGCACAGTCAGATTTGTTTCCCAGTTATTCATTCAGGAGTGTAGGAGAGGAGGGGAAGAAGCTGTTGAGCTGCTGAGGTCCTGTCAGATGAAAGCTAAAGGGCACAGGTCACATTTGGGCTGGGGATGCAGCTGCTTGATTTAGGGTACAATTGGTAGAATGATTTTTTAACATTTCGTTTTTCCTTGAAATACGTAAAAAATAGCATTCTGAGGAATCTTTATAGTTCTGTGGAAACCCAGTGTATTTTTTACTCAAGAACTTAATATGTGGGAGAGTTTTTCTTCATTTAATAACTTTATGTTTTAAAGGAACAAGTTTCTAGCTTGAAGTCTTGCTAAAAAATAAAATCTACCCACATTCCAGACATTTTCTCTCTGTGCTGGAGAACTAGGATAAATTGAAAAAAGAAATATAAGTAAAATAATTCTGCTTTGCTTTGGAAAGCAACCTTTTGTAATGCGTAATCCTATGTTACCACTTCCTTGAAAAAGCTTTCTCTTGCCCAAAATAAACTTTCTGAAATAACTCTCACCATTTGGGAATCTTTCAACACGTTGTAGGGCAGAGTTTTTCTTTTTTCTCTTCCAATAATGCTTTGCACCATGCTGTGGCTTGAACTTCATTTTCACATGTTGTGGGAGCATCTGAAATCCCTTGCCAGTCCACCTTTCTCTCCAAATCCTTGGAAGAGAATTGACAGAAAAGCAGGATACCCACCAAGGTTTGTGTCCTGGTGTCCAGCTGGGCTCAAACCCAGTGTGAAAATGCACGAATTCAGTAATTAGGGTGTACCAGGGGTAGGTGGCAGGACAGGATAGGCTGCAGATGGAGCTTTTGGATATCATTTCCTTGACAGAAATGCTGATTTTTACATCGGGTTTACAAGAAACTGCTGGAAGTTCTGGTGCTGAAGGGACAGATTGATTATATTTTATGGTATAAAATGTATTTCGGGGTTGAGTTTTTTGAATTGCAAGCTGGGTAGGAACTCATCTAGGGGAAAATGTCTGGAAATGGAAGGAGAATGTGGAATCCAGGCACAGCTGTAACCTGTGTGTGGTGAGGGTGTTTGATCCACAGTCTATGTGGAAAAAATCTGTTGGGCTTAATCTGATTTGTGATAAATGCTAATGGATTCTTCACATTGTGCAGTTGTTGTTTTTGCTGAAGCAGTTTAGGTATAATTGTGCAAAATCCCAGAGTTTGTGAATTCAGCAATTCATGAGAGCAGCCCAAAACAAGCTTACTCAATGGAAATGCTGCTATGCCTTTCACTGATGGATTTTCTCCCTGAAATTTGAGTTCATATTAACCCTCATTATGTTCAAAGAGGAAAAACAATAAATTAAAAGCCTGAACCTACAGTTCCAATTTCTCTGAATCAAGAACTGCATGGTTTGGTCTTGATACAGCAACAGTTAATGTTACAAGTTCTTGCATCCACCTTGAGTTTAATGTTTATGCAGCAAATTATCAGGTTTGGCAATGACTCAGTGGTCAAGATTAGTTTTACACCAAATTGTTTGCAGGTACCAAATGAGAGGTTTTGTAATGAAAGGTTGCAATTATTTCTAATTTCTTCTATAGCAGTCACAAATCACTGATGCTGATTCTGCCATTTGTACGTGGCTTTCTGGGGTAAGATCCTGGTGTGTCTGCCTTACCAGCCTTTTATTCTGCTCACAAAAGTAAAGTTGTGAGTGTGCAGGAGAAAATTTCAGATAAATTATTATTGCACGATCAATGTGGGTGTTCTGGGGTTGGTTCTTTTCAGCAGAATTAGTTCTCACTGTTTATTTTCCCTTGCTTGTTGATGTTTGTTATTCCACATGCACCCCCACTTCTGCATGACTGTAAAATGAGCTGCAGAAATGGTAATTAGCCATGGGGCAGTGTTACCCTGCCCCTGGTTCTGCAGGTACCTCGCTCAGCCCTGGCTCAGGGATCTGTGCATTCTCTGCTGTTCAGTGCAGCAAAATTGCTCCCAGTCTTCCCAAGCCTCTGAAATTATTCAGTCCACAGAGGCTTATCACTTTGCCAAGCTCACATAATCTCCTTATCGCAGCCAGTCTCACACAAGTAACACCATGCCTCATCCTCATGCTCTCCTGGCCAATATTAATGTGTTCTTCCCAAAGAAAACAGCTTCTAATTGCCTAAGCTGTGTGTGAGCTATTGAACACCAGGCACTGCTGCTATGGCAAGTATTTAATGGCTTTCTAATGCCATGAGCATGGAAAAATAATTTTAAAAAACACTTAAAAACCCCTTTGGTTTATTTTGTGTTGGAACAATTTACTGCAGCAGCACTGTCTGCAGCAATACTAACTGGGATTGTGATGCAACTTTCTGATCAATGCTTTTTTTGTGGTGCATCTAACTGCATTTTACCATGGAGAAAACTGCCAGAGAAGGCACCTAAAACCACACAAACCTTTCTTTCAATTGAACACTTGTTTCATCTCACCCAAAGGTTTTGCTCAAAGCTGGGTTACCACCTGTGCAGGTGGGTGGTGAGGCCGTTCTGGGTTGTGTGAGAACCTAAATGTTCAGTGTGACCTGTCCAGAGCAGGCACAAGGGGCTGAGGGGGCTGGAGCTCCTCTCTTGCAGGCTGGGAGAACTGGGGCTGCTCAGCCTGGAGAACAGAAGGCTCCAGGGTCACCTTCCAGCAGCTTTCCAGAGCCTGGAGGGGTTACAGGAGAGCTGAGAGGGACTTGGACAGGGCCATGAAGTGACAGGACCAGGGGCAGAGGCTGCACACTGACAGAGGCCAGGCTTAGGCTGGATTTTGGGAAGGAATTCTGTGCTGTGGGGTTGGTGAGGCCCTGGCACAGGGTGCCCAGAGAAGCTGTGGCTGCCCCAGCCCTGGAAATGTTCCAGGCCAGGTTGGATGGGGCTCTGAGCAGCCTGGGATGGTGGAAGGTCATCCTGCCCCCACAGCAGGGGCTTTGGGATGAGATAGGATTTAAGGTTCTCTGTGGGGACATTTATTCCTCTTTCCCAGCAGTGCAGGGAGTCAGGGAATGGGGGCCACATTCATCACACATGGATTGTCCCTCTGCTCAGGAAGAGCTGGCCTTCCCTTGCTCCAGCCTGGGGTCCCTCCCACGGGAGACAGTTCTCCATGGACATCTCCACTGTGGGTCCATTCCATGGGAAATGTTTTCCATGCACCTCTCCAGTGTGGGTCCATTCCGTGGGAAATGTTCTCCATGGAATCCCCAGTGTGGGTCCATTCCATGGGGGATGTTCTCCATGGAATCCCCAGTGTGGGTCCATTCCATGGGAAATGTTCTCCATGCACCTCTCCAGTGTGGGTCCATTCCATGGGAAATGTTCTCCATGCACCTCTCCAGTGTGGGTCCAGTCCATGGGCAGCAGTTCCCCACAAATTCCTGCAGTGTGGGTCACCCTCCCACGGGCTGCATTCCTTCAGGAACAACCTGCTCCCAGATAAATCCCCCAAAGGGTCACAAATCCTGCCAGGAAATCTGCTCCAGCACGGCCAGCCCAGAACATTCTACAGTTCAGAAACCTCGAGGCTTTTCATATTGGGTTACTTGCAGGGAGCAGCATAGCTAATGACACCTCATAGCTAATGGTACAATATTGTGGAGTTAAAGCAGAAACTCACGTGGAGAGCACGCTTGGTGAGCTTTTCATGCATGCTTTGAACAGAATTCCCTCTTCTCTTACCTGAAAACTTTGTGATGGTGCCCCACTGCCCCCAGAGATGCAATGTTTGCACTGCATTTGTTTGCCCACTACATATTCTTCTAAATGAAAAGTAGAAATTAAGACTGTGCAAAAGCCTTCTCTAAGTCCTGCCCCATCATTCTTGCATTGTGTATCAACATATAAAAAAATAATTTTCTTTTCCTTAAAAAATTGTCAGTGAAAAACTACATCAATGTTATCCTTGTATAAATCACAGTAATTCTCTTGGGGTCGAGCTTCTTTAGCTTTCAAACAATTGTCACATCAAGAACAATAGAAAATAAGGTGACAACAGTGAATGTTCAATAGAAGAGTTGACTGTCCTTAATCAGTTTGGGTTTCTTTGTGCTCAGCTTTTATATTTGCAAATGTGGGCTATTCTGATATTATTTGATTGAAATAACTTGAAAAAAAAGCTTTTACTTTAAGCAGTGCTCTTTAGTTTATTTTTACCTGTGCACTAAATATTTTCTCAGAAATTCACAGTTTTTCTGTTGGGGGGGGAAATGTTTATATCCTTGAATCAAGGGGCTGTAGAGTACAAAAACTGAAGATACATGTGACATTTCTCTGTGGTGCAGTTTTTCCTCTCAGATTTGGGATTCACACAGAGGGGAAGTCTGAGACAGCTCAACTCCTTTCTATTCTGTGGCCAGCACTTACAAGCCAGTGACAGAGCCAAACTCTGCTTTAGCAGCCAAATTTGGTACCTGCACTCCAGTGCTGCTACACCAGAGCAGCAGGGTCAGAAAATCTGTCAGTGCCCTGAAAGGGACAGGGCTAGGCACTGATGACCAGACTACAGCCATTAGCTATTATTTATTATTATCTATTAGCTGATATTATTACTATCAGATTATTATTTATAGTAATAATTATTATTATCATCATCAATTCTGAGATATAACAGAGCCAGCAGTAGGTGCTAAACGTGGTAGTGTAAGCAATCTTCTGGCTATTTAGCACAACAGCATGAATTTTAGGAATGCATTACACAACCTGGCTCTTCCTGATGGAAAAATAATCCCTTATTCTGCCTGGGAGGGGAGAGAGCAGCAAAGCATTTGACAGAATATTTTTGGGGAGCAGCAGACTTGTTTCTTCAGCATATTTTATTTGCTCCTGACTTGCAGCGGCAGCTTCACTCCATGGCACCTTGGTGCTGTGCAGCTGATGTGAGACAAGACATTAAATATAACAAATAAATATAATATAAAATATAATAAATACAATAATAAATAAATTTAGAATAGGCAGGGAGGCTTGCAGCTGGGATACATCTCCATGCTGAGTCAGTATTACCAGGCTTTGGCAAGCTTTTCAGACACTTTGGTGTTTTGATTTTTTTTTTTTCACTGTTGCCAGCTGGTTTCTGCTCCCACCTGCATTTACATCTATGGCTCCACCAGAAGCCTCTGCTGCTGGTCAGGATTTGGGTGTATTGATGTATGATGGGTGTATTTTTCATGGTGCTGCAAAGGGGGCAATTCTACACTCAGGTTTCTGCAATATGAATAAGGTATAAAGCTGACCAGAGCTGTAAGCCCAGACCTATATTCCTTCTGTATTATTGTAATTTCATTTTTGGGCATGTGCTTTCCCACTCCTCTCTGCACTTTCAGCCAGTTGTTTATAAAACAATTTCACTTCTAAGTAAATATCAGCAGTGGGTGAGATGATATCTGTGTGCTTTTGAAAGTGTATACAGTAATCAACAGAGATTTAATTACTCTCAATTTAGTTCTCATTTTAATTAGTTCTCAAATGTTATCTTAATTTTTGTCAGCTTCTTTTTGCTATCTGCTTGGGTCAGGCAGAAAGGGAGAGGTATCAGAGGAGAACAAAGCAGGATGCTGACTGTGCCTCTTCCCATCACTTTCTGGTGTGCAGGCTTTGTTCCTGAGGATGAGCACCTGCCACGCAGCAGAGCTGTAAATACTGCAGAGTTTTCTCTCTTAAAGCTGGGTGCTTTCAATGATATTATTTTGTTTGAGATGCTCAGTGGCAAGAGGACTGTGCCCTTCTAATGAGACTTCCTTTTAACAACTTTGCTCATCTCCAGGAGCACTAATCCCAAAATATCAGACTTTTCTTAATCCAGAGATAAAGCAGCTTCCTGAAGGGCACGCAGCCTGCAATTAACTTTTTGCTTTACTTTTATATTTTTGTAGAAGAGTCAAACTTTCTAACAGACTCCTGACAGCCTGAGTCATTTGATGGGGTCCTTCAAGGTAAAAGGGTCATGAGACATCACAGAAAAAGGAGACTTCTTCAAAAACCCTAAACCTTAACCTTTGCTAGAACTATACTTCTTTCACTTCCCAAGAAGAAACATGTACTTCAAAATGAAATATTTCTATCATGTAGTAATAAACTAGTGTCAAATAGGAACAGGTGTAAAATTGCTCAACAATTCTGATCTTTTTTGAACAGAAAAAGAACTGGGGAAGGTCCATAACAATTTTTTTTTTCTGTACTCAATTCTTTGATCCAGTTTGTTCCCAAATCTCTTGTATATAAGAAATATTACTTGGGGCTTTATGTTTAAGTAGTAGCCATATCCTCAAGGGAATTTGTAAAGGTGGACTTAATTATATAATTATTAGGATCCACCAGATGACAATTAAACTCATACTGATGGATTTGATTTCAATCACCAAACCTTGCAGATCCCAATGCTGCACTGCAGCTCTGGCAGGAATTAAATCTTCTTTAAATCACATTGCTGTGAGTGGGGATTGGCTGCCTTGGTGTCACTGCTCAGACTCTGAGCTAATCATCATCAGCCTTTTCAAGCAGCAGAGTGACAATTACAGACGTTCTTTTATTAAAAGGGGAATTTTATAAAGAAAATCTCTATGACAACTACGGCAGCTTACCTGAGTGTGTTAATATACATATCAAGAACTATTGATGACTGTGGGAAATAATATTACCCTTAAATGGAAACTAAAGGACATGGAAAGTGTACTAATCTATCATTAAAAGAAAATGAAACTTGAGAAGAAGTTATGTCAGCTCCCCTAGCTCAGCGTAGCCCTGTGGCACTGGTTAGGAGCATTAATCAGGAGAGGTGTGAGGGTGGTGGCAACAATAACCAGGTGTGTGGCAAGCTAATTGAGAAAAATGTCTAATTCAATTAGAGGACTGGCAGATGACTTGAGGAGCTTCTGGAGTGTTCATGGGCTCAGCAGGGAGAGGCTGGACCTAGCTGGCACGGACTGGGCACAGGCACTGCAGTCTGGTGGGCAGCAAGGAGGGCGAGCAGCAGCGGGCTCTGGAAGGGTGTGTGCTCTAGGAAATACTGAAATGGAGGTGACAGGGGACTCCCTGTGCTCATCAGCCCGTGAAAGTGACACCAAATGGCTAAAACAAGGGGTTTGGGACTAAAATGCCTCACTGTTAGCTCAACAAGGATGGAAGAGTGTGTTTGGAGGGTTTTTGTCACCAACAGGACAGGACTGCTGGGGACGTTCCTGGAGCTTTTACTGCAGCATCAGCCTCACCACATGGCTGAGACAGTGGGAAGGTGGCAGAGCTCACACACAGCCAGCAGCAGCCCAAGATTTCTTTGTCACAGAGCACTTTAGAACTCTCTAGCCAGTGGCCCATGGCTAAAGCTGACAGAGAGCTGCTCTAGCCAGGCACCAAAAGCACACGTGCACCTGCTCCACACAGTGCCTGCCTGCTTTTCTTTAACAATGCACAATTCTCCTTCATTCAGCTTAAAACCTTCTTGCTGAGCACATTGTCCTGCAGCCTTAAGGTCTGTCTTAGCCAAGCCGGAAACTCAAGCTATTGTTTCATGTCCCTGCTTGCTGTACCTTTGTAACTTTTTCTGCTTTCAGACTTGCAGCTGTTTCTGAGTTTTCTTTCTGTTTCTGAGGCTGCTTTCCCAGCTTTTTAAAAATCTTCTTACCTTCACTATTTCCCAGAGAAGAGTATCAGCAGTGAGCTGTGTGCCACCAGGCTAAGTGCTGGCTGGCAGGAAATAAAACCTGTTACATGGTTTGGCAGAGCACGGTGTGGTGCTGCAGAGATTCAATGCTCCACAGAAACATGGGTGGAAAAACGGAGAAATGGGTGGTGGAGCCAGGTTTAATTCAGTGTGAGAATGCTAGTTTTCTTTATTGAGTTGCTACAGAAGAAATAAAAGGCAATCCTCTGCTGTGGTAAGCAGTGGGTATGTAACAAGAAGCTGCCCACAGAGAAAACTCTTGCTTGAGTCATCCTTTGATTAATTTCAAATTAAAGAGAAATGTATCTCAGACTGGTTTTGAAGAAATAATTTAAGGACATCAAAGTAAAGAGCTTTTCAGTGGAGTCACTTGGACTGTAGAACTCAGGAACCTCTGCTTTTGGTCTGTGAATGTTTGAAATTTGCATCTTGAGCCCGAGGGCTCAGACTCGTAAGGGAGATTTTGAGGCCCAGTTTTGTGGTGTTAATCTGGGCAATGATCTGAAGGATTATGAAGGATAAAAACCCACTAGAATTTAGGAAAGAAGGCAATGAGCAGAGGAAGAGGTCTGTTGTGGGTAGGAAAATTGTCTGCTAAGTGTGATGTGACAAGTGCCAAAGTCAAGATGTCTTAGACTTGAGGAAAAAAATCAGTGTCCATCAATGATAAATAGTTCCTTTTCTATATTTTTAAAGAGAAGGAGTTGCTGAGAGAAAGTGGGGCTTGTATTTAATGTAAATGAGACAGAGACCAAGCATAATCTAGTTTTGGCCAAACCAGTTGGGGTTGGGTGATAGTGGTGGGGTTGTCACAGAAGCAACACAGTTCTTATGAAAATATAATCTTAGTAAAGCCAAAATGAAGTGAAAACTTGGAAAGCATGATAGGAAAAGTTGGCAGAGAGAAAGAAGGGGAAAGAATAACCTGAATAGGTCTTTTAAAAAAGGACATGTGAAACTATGGTTCCTGTAGTTCCCTGTTATTTTTTACAGGGCAGTAAAATTGTACAGGGTGCCAAAAGCCAAAGAATAAAAGTTTTGTGTAAGAAGTGTAATGCATGGAGGTGAGGATTTCCCTAGGTAACTTTGTTTTTTTAAAATTTAGTAGTAATCAGGATGTAAAAAAGACATTTAGAATAAACAAAAACTTCTGGAGATGGGTAAATTCAGTGTGTGCTATCCAATTTTAAATCAAAGATAAATTATGCCACATCTCTCTGAGGAATTAGATTATTCATGTAAAAGATTTTTTTATTATTTATACCTAGCTTCAGTAAAGGAAGCAGTAGAGGTAAGTAAGAGAAATCATGTAGAGTAGAAGAAGAGTTCTATAATGTTCTAAAAGTAGAAATTGGATTGGAAAACTTGATTGGAAATTTCTTTAAAGGCCACCTTTGGATCACTGTTATAATAGCACTAGAAAAAAAGGCAGGTACAGCATAATTAAATTATGAATCTGTTGTTATTAAGAGATTGGCTTCATAAAGAGCAAACTTGGTGATTGAGGGTGATGGGAAATCATTCAATGCCACTGAGCACGACCTGTGCTTTTAAAAACTAGAGTCATAAGGATTTCTCTTGCAAGATGTGGGCTGACCCATTGGTAATGAGAGCAGAAAGAAGAATCTGTGAGCAGATCCCACTGTGCTGTGGCTGCTGGGGAGAGGCAGGAGTTTGGTGCACCTGCAGAAGTGTTTCCAGAAGGGACAGCCAAATGTGCATGGGACAGTGTTATTTGTCACCCAAAGGAGGGCATGCTGCTCTTGGCCCTGCTCCTGCAGCCTGATTCCAGAGGAAAGAGGTGTGGGAAAAGGCTGCAGGGATTACTGATGGGCTGGAGAACTTCTCTGCTGAGAGCAGACCCAGAGCTCGCTGAGCTCAGCCCAGCAAAGCTCAGCTGTAGGAGGAGAGCTTGCTCACTCTTTACCAGCTAAAGAAGTGAGCACCAGCCAAAATAAAACCCCTTCCCTGCCTAAGAGAAGGGGAAATACAGGCACAAGGACAAGTTGTGCATCACCTGGTCTTAGATGGGGATATTTGGGCTGGAGATCTCTATCCTTGGAGGAGGGAGATGCCAGAAATGCTGTTTGATGATAGAAATGGGAGAAAGATGCCAAGGTACCATTAAAATGAAATATGATTAATTTATAAGCCAGACTGTATGATGATGTGGCTGGTGATAGCAGGCAATTAATTTTGATTTAGGAGGTTCCTTCCTGCCCTGTGTTTGGGATTCATTCAGTGGTCTCTCCACCTGTCTCAGGCTGCATTTTGAACACCATGGCACTGAGGGAATAACAACAGTGTAATTTCCAGCTGTGTCATGAAGCCAGCTGAGGTTTTTAAAGATCCTATGACTGTTTCCTTGAGCTCTTCCTTACTGGTTGTGACTTTGCTTGGCTGCTGCTTCCACATCTGCCTGCTGCCTCTTGCAGTTTTGCTAATATAGGTCAGAGTTCTGGCCAGTTCCAGCCTTCCTTAGAGCACTGAGGAGTGGGTCTGAATTCTCTCATCCTCCTCAGGTCTTGGGCTTGCATCACTCAAATCTCCTGACACGCCTGGCAGTGCAGGAAGGGATGTGGGAGTTGGAGGGACACAGTTCTAGGGAAGTGGGGCAAGGTGGGGCATCCCTCGTGGGAATTACAGCTGGGCAGCTCTGGGGCTCCTCCTCAGACATTTATTTGTATTTAAGTTGATTGTTGTTGATTTGTAATTAAGTTGATATTCACTCTTCCTGCTTTTTATTATCATTCTTGCTCAAATTTCCTACTAAGCGTAAGAGTAGAGGTGAAAATATTTTAGAGCACCCATGAATTAAAACACTTTTTACATTATAAACAAAATATCTACCTTACTTAGACATGCTGAGACTCAAGTCTGCCACAAAAACTGGTCTCAGGATGTGTTCCTGACTCGTTTTTGAAGCTTTCTGCTGGGAAGCCTGCAGTTTTCTGCAGTCACTGGGTGGCAGGAGCCTGACTAAGCATTCATTCACTCTGCATCCCCATCCTGAAATATGTTTTAATGCTTTTATATGGTCATGAATGAGATTGCACTTACACTTTTTTTCAGTTTGTGTATAAGTGAGTATATCTTGCAAAAATGACAACTGATTTTTTTTGTTGCATGTAGTAAATTAAAAATGTGTATGCTGGTGGCAGGGAATTAACAGACATGCTTCAGCCTCAAGGGAAAAAAAACAAAACGTGCAGAAATGAGGTATGAGGAATAACCTGGGGTGTTTCGGGGCTGAATATTTATCAGTGGGGTTTGTGAGTGGGGTCAGAGTTAGGAGCTGCCTGTGAAACCCCGTGCAGCTGGATTGTTTGTCAGTGTATCTCTGTAAGAAATCTCTAAAATGAGGAACCTGTCTACCAGAAAGTCTTTTCGTGTTTCTTTGTATGGAATTGTCGTGAAGCTTTGACTCTAGATAAGGGAGTTAGAATGAGATAAAGGAAACATTGTTTAGATGTCAAAACGAATTGGAAGTGTGACATATGTGGGAAGAAAGAAACCACAGAAAATTGGATATTGGCTCCTTGAAATTTACGTGTGTAATGTGATGACTGTGGATTGTCTAAAAGAATCTATGCCTTTATGGTTGGTGCAATCAACTACTTCATTGACCTTTCTGGTTTTATCTTTTAAAGAGTATTAATATTAATGACAGATAAACAAATACTGGAAAAAAAGGGCAAGCCTTGGAGGTATTTATTTGTAATTAAGTTGATAATCATTCTTTCTGCTTTTTATTGTCATTCTCGCTCAAATTTCCTATTAAGTGTAAGAGTAGATTTGAAAGTATTTTAGAGCACCCATGAATTAAAACACTTTACATTATAAACAAAAAATCTAGTTTGCTTAGATGATTAAGATTTGCTTTTATACAAGTAAGTACTTGTCCTACTCTCTGTCTGTGAATCAATAATGAAACATTTTGGTGCAATATGATATTAAAATATGATATTAAAAATCATATTTTAATGATATTTTAATGATATTCTCCTAATTACTGGCCCATAAATAGAAATACATCCTCTGTCTCTTACACACAGGTTTGTGTATGGAAAGAGTTAAATGATGAACGAGCATGTTTTAAAGTACAGGTACAAATTCAAGGCATTGTGCTATCTTCTAATAGCCAGGCATTTGCATAATCAGGATCAGATCAGCTTCACCAGAAATTAATCAGAGTGGTCTCAGCTTCAGCCAGGAGATGTGTGGAATCCTGGTGTCAGCTCTGACAGCTGTGGGACAGGGAGCCAGCTCAGTCCTGTGGGTTTGATGTGCCTTGGTGGAGAATTCCAGGGTGTGTGACAATGGCACTGAAAATCAGCTCCTCTAACTCGACTCGTTCTCTCAGTAATCTTGTTCGGTTCTGGACGAGCCATCAGTGATTTTTAGGTTTGTAATTCTCCAAAGCCTGTATGGAATGGTTCAGGAGTCTGCACCCAGGCTGGTGGTGACCAGGCTGAGGATCTGCAGTGGGGCAGCTGAGGCTCAGCATTCCCACAGCGCTGGGACAGAGATGGCACTGCAAAGCCAAACCTTTATTTGGTGATCCTTTTCACCATTTTATGCTCAAAAATTATTCTTCCAAGTCAGGATCACCATTATCTTCCTGCCCAGGCATTAGTCAGAAGCAACATTTTCCTTTTCCAGAAGGGAAAACGTGCCAATGCTGAGGGATCACAGTGTGGGGAAGGCCTGGCTGGGGTGTCACCACTTAGACCCTGCTGTAGGCTGGGACTGGCTGAAGGAGTCATTCTCTGACAGCTGACTCTTGTGCAAACCAAGCTCAAGCCTTGACAAATGGCTGGAATTCCAGGAGCTGCTGTGGTGGTTATCACACAGAGAAATGCTCCTGTTGGTAATCCTGCCCTGAAACTCAAGAACGAGTGAATTATCAAAGGGCTTCAATGTTCCTCTGCTGCTACAATTGTCACTGCCCTCCTCTCTGCAAACCCAGAATGGGTTTACAAAGACTCATGGAATTCTAGCTTTAGCTCTGTTAGACTTATGGGAGCATCTCTCCCTCTAAGCTGCTCCGTGCGATTTTCTTGCTTGAGTTTTCTTCTCGTGGGCTCGCTGGCATGAGGTGATGCAGGAACAGACCCTGAGCGAGCTGTGGGGCAGGCTGAGAGGAGGATCTGCCTGCAGGCAGGGTCTGAGGGACAGAAATCTGTCCCTCTGCTGTGAGGGAAATCATCTGTGCCTCCTTGGTGATTACAGGACCCACCACACACACGCGCGCTTCTCCGGCACCACGAGGTGACTGAAATGTTAAAGAAAAGCTGAAATTCATTTCTTTCACCCATTCATTTCTTTCGCCCAGCCCTGTGCCTTATGTGCGTGAGGAAATATGAAGCAGCAGCTGCAATCCCCTCTCTCCAGGTGTGCATTCACACGAAATGAAGTGATGCCATGCCAGAGCACGGCCTCTGCGGGGACACCCGGGGACAAAAACCCCGGGGTCCTGGCAGGAACGGCACAGAACTCACAGCAGCACGTGGGAAACGCCTTAGCAGCAGCAATATTGGTACTGAAACAGCACTGTACCCAGGCAGTTCAGCAAGTCAGAGCTCTAGAGAAAGGAAGGGCTCAGTAGGCACGTGCTTTTTGATCAAATGAATAATAATTTGAGATGATTGGAAGTAATTGGGAACAGAATGTGTTGCCAGCGAGCGAAGCCTGCCCGGGAAGAGCCATGCTTGCAGTCTGAGGGCGATGCCCACAAGCCCTGTGCCCTGGTTCAGGGCAAATCTGGGAGCAATCCCAGCCCAGGACACGCTGTCACACAGGCCAGCTGTTTGTCCCTTCCCCTGCCTGGCTGTGGCAGTGATTGCCCTGCCCTCTGCAAGAGCTCAAGTAGCTCCGTGTACTTTCATGGTGTCAGTCCTGATTTACTGTGCCACAGCTGAGCTTGTAATCTGCCTCTGCAGCAATAACTTGATGCAGACTTGAGTGAAAAAAGGTCTTGTGTAAAATCGGGAACATGCTTTTGGTAAAGAAGAACTGTGAGATTTTCTTTCCTTTTTTTTTTTTTTTTTAAGTCTCATTCGGTATTTTTACTCTCTGGTAAAAAAATGGATGGTTTGGTTTGTTGGATGGCTTTGTCACATCAGAGTAAAATAAAAAGAAAATGCAGTAAATAGTCCTTTGGGCATTGTGGAACTAAATGTAAACAGTGTGTTGTTTGTACTAGTGAAATGTGTGTCTTTTTCAGCACCAGGCCACTTCTGATACACTTGTGTTGGCATCATTATCCAGGGGTAGGAAGCAGTCATTTATTTATTCCCTTTTGGCATCCATAGGATTGAGAGATGAGCCACTGCCCTTCTGGGTACCTAATCCAATTCTGATGCTCTTGGTTTTTCCAGTAAAACATCAATAATTTTATATGTTCCTATTGTCTGAAGCGGTTTTGTCTTGATGAAAGGCGTTTTAAGTGGGCAGTGTTTCAGAAGGAGACTTCCCTTATGCAGCTCGTCATTACGTGTACAACACGTCAGTAAATCTTATCTATTAAATTAATGAGAATGCAGGCAGAAGGAAACATTTTTGATCAGCGGTAACCAAACTCTGAGAACGGGGAGGAAAAAAAAGATGTGCAAAGAGCTTCAAAATACAGCGCGGCATTGTTTGCAAAAAGCCTGCTGCTCCCTTTATGTCTGACTGATCCGTGCCAGAAGCCCTCTTGAATTTCTGCAAGAATAGAGCTTCAGATCATCTGCATTCAGTGCCAGAGTCATGGCCCTGGAACCGATAATTGCCTCTGACAGGATTTAATTACCTTCTCCAGGACCTTTTCTGTGTTTGATTGCAGACCACCCCCCGCTCCGATCAAACCAGACACTAATAACGCGGCCTGGCGCCGCAGCCCAGCCCGCGAGCCCGCCGCCGTGACCTTGGCGAGCCCGCGGCGAGGGGTGGCCAGCGGGGCCAGGGGGCTGT